>SNQJ01S0138948.1:0-25276 GCA_010110895.2 Picea sitchensis | reverse complement strand
CCACCACCATAAAAGACTAGCACACAAAAGGGTGCTCATAAACCCTAGAAGACTAGCGCCCAAGAGAGGTGTGCACTTTTCCCAAGAAGGAAGTACTTGCTGAAATTTCCAAACTCACACTTGTGTTATGATTCCTCAATGGGAATTTACCTTTACTTATATTAGACTGAACCTGTCAACAATAGTGTCTATTGCCACAATAGGGCTGACCTCAATAACTCATAATATAATTAATAATTACCATATTAATTATCGTTTACATTAATTATCTTTTACATTAAGGTGGGGTCGACCTGTACCCTTTACATTACAAATAGGGTTATAGGTAAGTTTGACTCTTGAACAATATAGCAAGGGATCTCATACACCCACTAGTGCTCAGCCACTAGGGGCACATCCATCTGTGCTTAGCCACAAGGATGTCTCTCTATATCACTGCGTCTCATAGGAGAACCACACTCATTAGTGCTCAGCTACTAGGATCACGTTTACCTGTGCTCATCCACAAGCACGTCCAACTCAACAGATCTTTTTTCTCACTGGATTACACAGTAGAGTCATCTGGAGTTCATCATCTCGACTCTCTGCTCAGAGGAGGTTAATATATCGTTTCATCTCTGTCTCAAAATGATGCACCTAGCTCATGGGCTTTCACACGTTCACCTGTGCTCAACTTCAGGCACGTCCAACTCAACAGATCTTCTTTGTCACTGCGTTACATAGGAGAATCATTTGGAGCTCTCTGCACAAAGGAGGCCATCACAACGTTCTAGTTCTTTCTTAGATAGGAACTACACACCCAACTCAGGGGCTCTCTCTCAGGTCTGTGTCTTGGAGGATGTCTCACGCAACTGTAATCATCAACACTCCCTCTGAGCTAGGGAGGCATTCTCCATCATGCCAAGTCTCGCACGGAAGTACTCGAACTTTGTCTTGGCTGTAGTCATCAACACTCCCTCTCAGCTAGAGGGGTATTCTTCACCAAGCCAGTTTGGTGAAGATGTCTGCAATCTGCTCATGTGTAGGAAGGTACTGCACGTGTACTGGTTTCCTCTGCATCATGTCTCTGAAAAATGATATTTTATCTCAACTTGTTTCGATCTATCATGAAACACAAGGTTCTCAAAGATCTTCACACAACTCTGCTTATAATCATAGAACCTATCTCATGATCAAGTAAATCTGTCATAAGCTTGAGAAGCCACACTGCTTCACACACTCAATGCTATATACTCTGCTTCTGTGGTACTCAAGGCCACAGAGCTTTGTTTCCTGCTGCACTAGGAAACCATGGCAAACTTCACGGTAAAACAACAATCGGATGTGCTCTTCCGGTCCACTGTACTTTTTGTCCATTCTGCATATCCCTGCAAACTCAAGTCTACACTGGAGGCATACCTCAGGCCATATCTAACTGTGCCTCGTAGATATCTCAATACATGTTTCGCTGCTATCCAGTGAGTCTATCTCGACCGACTCATGAATTGACTAAGTACATTCACTGCGTAGCATATATAGAGTCTAGGTTTTAACGAGATACATCAATGATCCAATCGGTTGTGGAACAATCCCGTCTGAATCATCATCATTTCAAATTCATCATCATCGGTGTAGGCATGGATTTGCATTTAGTCATAATTAACTTCTTTAGTATCCCCACTATAAATTTTCCTTGACTCAGGAAAAGTCTCATTGGTCTTCTGCCATACTTCTTGTCCCAAGAAGTAGTGCATCATACCTAGATCCTTTATCTCAAAATCAGAAGTTAAATCTTGCTTGTATCCATTAACTCGACTTCCTGAATGAGTCATCAAAATTAGGCTCTCGTCAACAATGTAATAATATAGGTTTGGATCAGCAACACCTTTGCTGAAACCCAAACTCATCAAGAGTCTATCCATCTAATGTAGTTTCCAACTCATGGATGGTAGTACGGATGGAAGTGTATTGGTCTTAGTGGATCAAGTGTCTCATCATAGACAACTCCCTCTATTTGTGGGAATCCTCTGGCCACAGATCTCGGTTTGTATTTCTCGACACTTCCATCAGCAGCATGCTTGATTTTATAGATCCACTTGGAAGTCACCATAGACTTCCCTATTGGTCTCAAAATAATGTCTCATACATCATTCTTTAAGACATACCGGTATTCTTCTGTTATGGCATCTTGCTGTACCTGTTTTCTTGTTGCTTCTCCATGACAGGGAGCCTCAGAATCAATGAAGTGGCTCATGGCTGAAGGGTAGCTCGAAAATCTCTTTTTCTCTCTCGGGATGTGCCTTAAGGGGCTTGTATGTTCCTCTACCTCCTGCAGAGTTTGTCGAACCTAGGCAGGCATTTTATGCCCTACTGCAATATCTCTGGGCATATCAACTGGAGCAACTGGATCGACTGGAATAATGTCCGTCTCCCTCTGAACTGCTGAAGGGGGAGAAGGTCTTGTCTCACTGTCAATCTCCATCTGAGATTCTCTGGAACTTTGACAAGCAAACTCTTCTTTAAACACAACATCTCTGCTTGTTTCAATCTGTCTCTGACCAGGGATGTAGATCTGACATGTCTTCGAAGATTCACTGTTATCCCATAAATATATCCTTTCTCCCTGAAGGGTCTAGCTTGGACCTCTTCTCTTTGGGTACATGAAAATACATTGGGCACCCAAATATCCTGAAGTGTTCAATCTTGGGCTTCACTCCGGTGAAGGCTTCTTCGGGAGTTATGTTTTTTCAAAATCTGGTCAAGACTCTTGTTCTGGACATACACTGTGTCATGCATGCTTCTACCCATAGAATCATAGAAAGATTCTGATCATGCATTATTGCATTGGTTGTCTCAATGATGGTTATGTTCTTCCTCCTTCTCAAATAGTTTTGACTCCCTCTAAAGTCTGAAGTATAACGATCTTCCTTTGTTGTTAACTTGCCTGGAAAAAGAAAACAAACGAAAGGAAACAAGACAAAAATATCTCCTAAAGGAGAATAGTGAGTACATCTCTATAATCAAAACAATTTAAGAATTGTTGTCATAACTACAACACCTACTTGTAATGTAGCAAACTTTAGAAATATAGGTTAGAGGCATGATAATTAAAACAATCAAACCCAGAGTCTTTACTTCCAGTGTGTTGTTCCTCTAAATGCATTGAATCCCTTTGGATTCATGACTTCAACAAAGGTTCCTTCCTCTTGCAAGTACCCTCATGATAATGATACAAATAATATATGCAAGTGCATACCCGAGGGTGTTGATATGTTGATGTCTTCATCTCCTTGAAGTCTTGGCTTCCAGGAACTGAGTTTTCTTGATCCATCAAGCTTGTCTTCCATCATGATTATGTTCATCATAATTTTAGATTCTTCACAAACCCTTGTCAACTAGGCTAGAAAACCTATCAACTAGGCTAGGCTAGCACTTTTAGGTTTCATTGGACTTATGACTACCAACAATAAGCCTTTGAAAGATAGGAAAACGCTGGTAAGTTGAAGAGCTTCTTCAAAGAGTTTCAGAAACGCTAATTCCGAATTTTTTGTAGAAATTAGCGAAACCCTAGGGCCAAAAAGTCAAAATGCTCGGAAATGCAATCTAAAGCTTGCAAGAGGTGCATTGAAGGAGGCTGTACACTTCTATCCTCTTTTTAACCCCAACGTCCAAGTGCCAAGTGTTGAAACCTCTCAGATAGGTAGGCCGTACGAAATTTTTGGAAACCCTAGGAGGGCCGTACGGTTTTGCAGGAGAGAGAAGATGGCTAAAAATTGCTTGTGCAATGGATTCTTCAACACCTATGCCTGATTCCATGTTGATTTTTCAATACGCTAGGCTTAAGCATGGAGTTCAAATTCATTCCATTTTTAGCATTTTATTTCAACCATAGACAATTTGTTGCAACAACCAAGATCACAAGAAGAAACACCATGCACAAGTACACAAGAAGTATCCTGGGAAACCCTTCTCAACAAGGGAAGAAAACCCAACCAATCCTTTGCTATATTCTTTAAGAGAAAGACCTCCACCACCATAAAAGACTAGCACACAAAAGGGTGCTCATAAACCCTAGAAGACTAGCGCCCAAGTGAGGTGCGCACTTTTCCCAAGAAGGAAGTACTTGTTGAAATTTCCAAACTCACACTTGTGTTATGATTCCTCAATGGGGAATTTACCTTTCCTTATATTAGACTGAACCTGTCAACAATAGTGTCTATTGCCACAATAGCGCTGACTTCAATAACTCATAATATAATTAATAATCACCATATTAAATATCTTTTACATTAAGGTGGGGGCGACCTACACCCTTTACATTACAAATAGGGTTACAGGTAAGTCTGACTCTTGAACAATATAGCAAGGGATCTCATACACCCACTAGTGCTCAACCACTAGGGGCACATCCATCTATGCTCAGCCACAGTGATGTCTCTCTATCTCACTGCATCTCACAGGAGATCCACACTCACTAGTGCTCAACTACTGTTAAGACCCTGAATAGATCTACAAATATAGTCACCACAAATACTGAATACACAATAGATCCACAGAGCAAGATAGAAGAAACCACACTTTAGTATTGAAACCCTTGAGGTAGGGCAACACCATACAATGGATCCTATTATGGAAGGGATCCTCTCCTGTTCACTCGCCTCTTCGAGGGGGTATCCTCCTATTGAACTACCGCTCCAAATACAATAATTCTCTTCATGTCCCATTACATTGCTTGAACCTCTTTATATAGTGTTACCATCACCTAAGAACATTCTAGAGGAGGAATCTTCTAGAAGTAGAACCTTTTAAGAAGTCCTTTTACATTTATTATATCTAACTACCATAGTGTGCCTTATTTAATAATATAGTGGACCTAGTCCACCTTACATTGAATGGCCTCCACTATTATCACTATGGGCCCTCTGGGCCCCCCCACTACCTCTCTAGCTACCTTACATTCCATCCTCCTTATGAAAGCATTGTCCTCAACGCTTGATGTACAACCATATGCCAAGGTCCCATGGATAAGTGTGGACCATAGTGCTGAAGTAAATTAGACAACCGGGGTCCCATTGAGAAATGGAAGCCACCATGCTGAAGTAGTCCAATCGCCATTGTAAACCAGGGTCCCATGTCCAATTGCTCATGTGAACCCCACATGGAAGATATCGACACCCAATAACCCACTGAAAATGATGCTCCCAATACTGACACCTATCATGTGGATCCAAATAAGAATATCCATCCACATAGTGGGAGATGATCAAAGATGAATCTGGAAGGAATAATACCATTGTAGAATATGCAGGCTGGACGCTGGTAACTAGCTCCTGGTGTGGGACATTGATGTTCTCTACAGAAGGTGGAGTAGAGTCATCAAATAAAATATGAAAGTGGTTGTCATTCCATAAATGACAACTATCCATATACCAATCATCGCAATCGACCTCAAAATTATACCAAACATATATTTCTTGATTATATTCATCCCTGAGGTCCGCCATAAGAAACCTCTCCTGCATGTTATCCAATGAATCTTGAATACTACGAAAACTATCATTGAGGCCATCTACAAAGCTATCCAATCTGTCATTCAATGTGTCAAACAATTGGGTTTTGAATGCTTTAGTAATCTGTAGAATTTCTTTGAGGGTTTGAGAGGAAATAACCATCTGAGCACCCTATGAACTCTTCGGTCCCGCAACCATTATGAAAAAACCCAAAAAATAGAACAATAAGTTACGGCAGAAAATCGCGGCATTTTCTGGAAAAACCCTAAAAAACTGTTGAATTTAAAATGCTCATAACTTCACTTCCCAGACTCTGTTTTGGCTGATTTTTTTTTTGAAATTGGGTGAACTTGTGAGAGGAATTCAGATCTGTAATTTGTTTGGACAAATTCGGCCTCCAACTTCTACAGAAATAAAAAAAATCTCGTCGCCGTCCGTGGAAAAAACCTTGAAAAATTGCAAATTTTAGAACTTCAATATCTTGACTTCCCGGACTCCATTTCAGACGATTTTTTTTTTTTCAACTTGGGTGTTTTTCTGAGAGGAACTCAGATCTACAACCTGTTTCTACAAATTTTGCACAAAAATATACCGAAAATTTATGGAATGTCGCGGCTCTCTTTTTTCTTCTCTGAAAAAAAAAAACTGCAAAAAAAATAAATATTTCCCTACAATGTCTGCCAAGGAAAGTGCTCTGATACCACTTGTTAAGAACCCAAAGACTGAGTACAAAAGCACCACAACGGATATACAAGAACAATATGCAAAATCTCCTTTATTACTATCAAACCCTTGAGGTAGGGAAACGCTATACAATGGATCCTATTATGGAAGGGATCCTCTCCTGTTCACTTGCCTCTTCGAGGGGGCAACCGCCTAATGATCTTTAGCTCCAAATACAATAATTCTCTTTATGTCCCATTACATTGCTTGAACCTCTTTATATAGTGTTACCATCACCTAAGAACATTCTAGAGAAGGAATCTTCTAGAAGTAGAACCTTCTAAGAAGCCCTCTTACATTTATTATATCTAACTACCCATTTATTATATCTAACTACCATAGTGGGCCTTATTTAATAATATAGTGGACATAGTCCACCTTACATTGAATGGCCTCCACTATTATCACTATGGGCCCTCTGGGCCCCCCACTACCTCTCTAGCTACCTTACAACTACTAGGATTATGTTCACTTGTGCTCATCCACAGGCACGTCCAACTTAGCAGATCTTCTTTCTCACTGCGTTACACAGGAGAGTCATCTGGAGTTCATCATCTCAACTCTCTGCTCAGAGGAGGCTAATACATCGTTTCATCTTTGTCTCAGAATGATGCACCCAACTCATGGGCTTTCACACGTTCACTTGTGCTCAACCACAAACACGTCCAACTCAGCAGATCTTCTTTCTCATTGCGTTACACAGGAGAATCATCTGGAGTATCATCTCAACTCTCTGCACACAGGAGGCCAACGCAACGTTTCAGTTCTGTCTCAGATAGGAAGCACACACCCAACTCAGGGGCTCTCTCACAAGTCTGTGTCCTAGAGGATGTCTCACGCAGCTGTAATCATCAACAGTACAAACCCTATGATAACAATTAGCTATCAATATGATTTAAATATAGTTGCAGAACCACTGCTGGAAACATTTAAGGATTCAAATGATTGGACTGCTTTGTTGGACAATGGTTAGCACACTGATCTCCCTCCATTGGATATCAATGACCACCAATGTTAGATGCTAGCGTATGTTGCCATCGAACCCCATCCCTGTGGACATGTAGCTGCGACATCGAGTCTATGAAGAGAGGGAATGGTTGCATTTGTGTGACTCTTGAGGAATTGCTTGCTACTCGAAGAATGCGATGTCGCATTGGAGGAATGTTGCACGGAGGGAGGAGGAATGCTATGTTTTAAATTATTTTAACCCTTTAAAAAATGAACTTCCACCAATTGTCAACAAACCTCAATGGATTAAGGCGAATTTCACTACGATTTTATTTGAATTAAAATACGACTTCAAATTTGTTGTGAAGCTTGCCGAGTCTCAACGATTTTATTTGACCTAGCTTTGAAGTTTGACGAATTTCAATTTTTAACCTTGAAATTCGTCGAACCCGATGACTATGGGCCTAGAGGAGGAGGGTGGGTGTTGGTCTACTTTTAGGGAGAAGGATAGGGTGTTGGTCTACTATGGGCCTTGTTTCTAGTCTACTTACCATTCCAAGGAATTTGCAACAATGTGGGGCTTGTATCCTTGTTAAACACAACAAGCAACCTTTTCATGATTCCACCTCAAGAGCACATAAAAAGCTAGATTTGATACACTCGGATTTGTGTGGCCTCATGCTTGTTCCATTTGCCCTTGGTAATAGATATATCATGACTTTTATTGATGACTACACTAGGATGTGCTAGGTGTATTTGTTGAAACATAAATCTCAAGCATTTGAAACATCTAAAAACTTTCATCTGTGGATTGAAAATGAAGCTCAATCTTATATTGGCACTCTTCGTATTGATAATGGAAGGGAATACACTTCAAATGAGTTTGAAGGCTACCTTCGCCAACATGGGATCAAGCATCAAACCACTGTTCCATACAATCCTCATCATAATGGTGTAGCAGAAAGAATGAACATGACACTCGTGAATATGGTACATTCAATGCTATTTTTCAAGAATGTGAAGTTGATGTTTTGGGTTGATGCAATTCTATATGTAGTGTATGTGAGAAATAGGAGTCCATCTCATGCTCTTAGGAACAAGACTCCTTATTAAATGTGGAATGGCGACATTCCTTTGTTGAGGCATCTCAAGGTTTTTGGTTCCACCTACTATGCCTTGAGTCAAGAGGAGTAAAGAAACAAGCTTGGTGCAAGAAGTCAAAAGTGCATCTTCTTGTGAGCCTCAAATACCGCAAGGCATCATCTTTACGATGAGGCAAACAAAAAGTTCATTTTTTATAGAGATGTGATTTTCTTGAATCCACCAAAAATGACAAGATGGTTGAGTGACAACTTGATCATCTGGATAAATTCACCCATGTAAACACACATCATGAGTTTGATAGTGAGATTCCCAATCTTGAAGGGGGGGGGTCCCTATCTTGGTTCAATCTATGGTATCTCCTTTTGAAGTGCCATCTTTTGATTTTTCAATAAGCTGAGTTAAGCGTGAAGTTCATTCCATTTTTAGCATTTAACCATAAACATAAATGTTACAGCAACCAAGATCCTGAAGAAGCACCATGCACAGAACTTTAAAGAGGTATCTGCGAAACCTTCGACGGGAAAACCAATTCAAATCCTTTGCTATATTCCTCCAAGAGAAAGACCTTTACCACCAAGACAAACTAGCACACAAAGGGTGCTCAAACCCTAAGTCTAGTGCCCAAGAGGAAGTGTGCACTTTTCTCAAGTGAATCTACTTGCTGAAATTTCCAAACTGGTGGGATATGTGATTCCATAATAGGGAATCTTCCTTTACTTATATTAGACTTGTCCCTATCAACATAAGTGTCTATTAGCTGCTTGGTCGACCTCTCTAAGTCAAATTATAATTAATTTAGCAGTTGATTATCTTTTACATTTATTACTAATCACATTAAGGTGGGGCAGAGCTGTACCTACATACCAATTAGGGTTATAGGTAGGTCCAACTCTTGAACAATATAGCAGGGATCTCATACAACCACTGAGTGCTCATCCACTAGGGGCACATCCATCTGGATGTCCTTATCTACGGCTCAGCGCATTACAAAGAACCAATTCTTCACCACGTTCACGTGCTCGTCCTGAAAACGCGTCCGCTACAGATCTTCTTCCCTACCTCCATAGAAGAAGCATGGAGTTTCTCGTCAACTCTTATACTCAAAGGAGGCTAATACATCTTCATTTTTGTTCACATGGCCGATTATAACACTTTAAGGATTTCTGCGTTCTGCTTATTAACCGACCCGCGAACATCTAACTCAGCGTTGCTGCTAGATAATCATGGAGTTCTTCTCAACTCTCTGAATGGAGGAGGTCATCTCTGCGTTCATGACTCGTCTTCGGTAGGAACCACATACCCTTCTTAGAGTCTTTCTCTGGAGTTTGAGCGGAGAAAGACTCACATAAATGCAATGATCCACATCCCGCGAGGTTTGTAAGATGGAGATGTCTCACATAAGAAACGCAATCATCAACACCATCTCCCCCTGATGAAGAAGATCTAACCACATCATGAGGAGCTGATTCCAATTGGATGATGTGATTGAGAGGATTGAAAGGCTGAACCTTGATGGGAATGCAAAACAATATGAATCAGTTGAGCAACTTGGACCATCACAAAAATTTCTGAAGTGGCTCATAAAGACGCCGAAAGTTTTCATCTTGGTGAGGTTGGAAAGATATGAACCAAAAGCTCAACAAGACAATATTATGGAGGTGATGTAGATAATTCGAATTCCGATGATGTAGATAATAATTTGGATCCGCGTGATGTATATGATATGGAGGTTTCATATGATTGTGAATTGAACCAACTTGCTTTGAAGAAGCTGCTTCCCATGATGAGTGGAAAGAAGCCATGGAGAAAGAGTATGATGCTCTCATCAAGAATAGGACATGAAGTTGGTGGATCTTCCATTTGGAAACAAACCAATTGGATGTAGCTGGGTCTATAAGAACAAGTACAAAATCAGATGGCTCACTTGATAAACACAAAAGTGAGCTTTGTGGAAAGGGTATGCATAAAGAGACATGAACATGGGGAGACTTTCCCCCACAACAAAATAGGCTACCATTTGTGCATTGTTGTTGGCTGGCTGCAAGAATAGGTGGAAAGATTTAGCATGGATGTGAGACAACTTTCTTGAACGAAGAGAATGTCTAGATGTCTCAACTAGAAGGATTTGCTTTGAAAGCTCAAGATCATAAGGTATGCAAGTTCATCAATTCTTTGTATGGCCCTGAAAGAAAGCACCTCACACATGGTATGTAAAGTTAATTGAGCATCTTTTGAAGATCAATTTCAAGCATTTTTAATCTTATTGATGCAACTTTGTTGGTCAGAAAATTGGATAAAATGTTGTATATCTTGTGATGTATGTAGATGATCTTTTGATGACAGGGAACAATGAAGCATATATTGCATCCATAAAGAAGGAATTGATGAAGGGTTTTGAGATGACTGACATGGGATATCTTCACTACTGCTAGGGTACTGAAGTAACTCAAAATCCAAAGTATGTACTATGTATTCATCTCCAAAAAGAAGTACATTGGAGAATTGTTGAACAAATTTGGCATGGCTGATTGTATTCCTCTGTCTACTCCAATGGAACAAAATCAAAAGCAGGGAATGAATTTGAGGATGCAACTAAATATAGATAGCTTGTGAGAGTCTTATCTACCTTACTACTATCAGACTAGACATTTCATTTGCAGTTGGGATCAATGTTTTGCAAAGCTTCGGTTCGGCTTTGGAATCGGTCGAGGGTCAACTCGGACTGATTTGATTTCAATGCAACAGTTTTACTAAAAATACATAAAATATTTAAATTTAATAAAATAATATATTTTAAGATTCCAAATCAATGAAACAAGTACCAAAATATTTGGTTGCTCATTGCATGTACCATATACCATGTACCATGTAAAGGTGAATATATAAAAAAGATTCAAAATGGCACAAAGTGCAATACATAACATGATAACATCGTAACAATTGTTACTGGTCAGTAACATATATCTAAAACAAATGCATAATCAATGAGGCTCTAGCCTCTAAGTAGCCTCTAGAGTCCTAGGATTTAGAGTCTGAAAAACATGCTACAGCCATCTTCTTTTGCCTAGCCTTGTCTTTTTCAAATTTTGCAAGCTGATTTTCCAATTTTGATCTAATCTGTCCAATCTCCTCTAATGGGGCCATGCATGGGGAAACTTAGCCTCTTCTACCAGCCAAGTGGTTTTTCAACCTATGAATTCCCCCTTTATTTATTTCTTACAATGGTAATAAATCTTCTCATCCACAAGATCAACATGGATCCATGCAGGGTCTTTGACTCTTGGGGCAGCAGCCATGGTAAAATTTCAATTTGCAAATTAAAATATGCAACATTACAAGAAGCAAACCCCATCTTAAAATCTTGATATGAAAAGGTTCATACTTCAAACTTCAAAGTTAAAACTTTCGAGAGCTAGTAGAAGGCTGAAAGACAGAACTTTAAAGATCGATTTCAAAAATTCAGCTCTGTAATTTAATGAGAGGAAAACCTAGGAACATATTTATCATTTAACATGCTGTATACTGTATACCAAAAACAACAAGATCACTGCAAAACTAGCTCCAAGCTCACTCTAAATCACTATTCTTCAATGTTGCTCCAAAACTCCAAATGCTCACAAATGCTCAATGAGAGAAGTGTGACTGTGTGAGGCAAATAGAGGGGGTAGGGCTATTTTTATAGTGTTCATTTAGGGTTCAGGAGGGTCCTCTTAGGGTTTTAGAAACATAATTTATCAAAATAAATTTTTAACCTACAAAAATGCATGGTGGGTTGAGGGTTTGATTGAACCAAGTAGGTATGGACTTGGCTTCAAATTGACTGGTTTGGTACCGAACCTGCCAATTCAAGCCTTGACTCACGATGGGTTAGGTGCCTAATAAGATATTGAAGTCAGCTGGAAGGAGCGAGAGTGGCCAGTTTATAGTTAGCTCGATTAGCTTTCGACCAGGTGCGAGTCCAAGCATGCGAGTTTTAAAGCTTACTGGAGTTGGGATCCTTTTTAGTTCATGCAAAAACCTTGTGAAGGACATTGGTGTGCTGCAAAGAGAGTTCAAAAGTACTTGAAGGGAACTCAAGATTTTGGATTCAAATACTCTAAGGTGGATGACTTCAAACTAGTTGGACATATAGATTCAAACTTTGATGGGGATGAGGAGAATGAAGTGTCTACTTCAGGATAGCTCATGAGTCTTGGATCAACTATCTGTGGAGATCATGCAAACAGTCAGCTCAACAGATTCCACTACAGAGGCAGAGTATGAGGCTGCTGCAACACGTACAACAAAGGAGATTGTGGCTTAGGAAGATATTGGAGGGCTTTCAGGAGAAAGAGGTGAATGCTACTCCACTTTTAATTGACAACACTTCTACAATCAAATTGGCCAAAAATCATAGATTCCATGAGATTGAATAACACATCAACACAAGTTCCATTTGTTGAATCATGTAGAGACCAAGACCATTCAACTGATACATTGTTCCACAACTGAACAAATTGCAAACATCTTCACCAAAGTTGGAAGAGAAAATTTTGAAAAGTTTAGAAAGATGCTTGCACTTACAAACACCCTTTGGATTAAGGGTGGTAATGTTAGATACCTAATCTCCGGGATTATGGTATATTGTAAAATTATTGTAAATATTTAATTTAGGAATATGAAGAGTTGGGTGAATAGGAACAACCACTGGACCTGTGGGAAGATGAAACCAAAGTTCATCTTTGATTGTATTTATATATGGTTCTCTTTAATAAAATACACACACAGCGTGGATTTATTCAATACCCAGCTTGCCAAAGAAGATTCAAAATAAGTGCACTGTGAACTACCATAACATTGCAACACAACTTAATCAATGACATCGAATAGGTTCAAAGCGCTAGAACAAAGCATGTCACGTTATGAAAATCACATATTACCCGAGAGATTGATTGCATCATAGTGAGTCATATATGACTGGCTTCCATGGATCTCCTTGCTTGCAGTGGACGTAGTGGTCTAAGGTCTAGAAGAGGATGGAAGAGTGAAGAAGTGTCCGCTGCTACAAAATTGCCCAAGAGAATACTATCTAACCTCTGCTTTGTCTCTGGAATCTGCATATATAGAAGCTTACTTAAAGGGAATCAATTTGCCCTTACTACTAGTGGATGAAAGCAAGAAAAACATGCCAAATTCTATCAACCTTTGCATGACTGCCAACTCAGTTTGCTGCTGTTTTAGCTGGCTTTTCTCTGCTGTTTTAATCCTTGTTCCAAGAATTGGTAAAAGCCTTCTACTTTAATTCTATTAGCTTTTTTGGAGTTCACTTTATTCTCATGCGAAATAATTGGATAAAGATGAGCTTTAAGCTATTCTTGACAAAACAACATGGTAACTTGGCATGTTTGCCAATAAAAATGACAAGGGTGAGTTAGGGTATAAAACACTTTATTTAAGGCTTAAATTTAGGCTAGATAGATTTAGCACATGTCAAATACCCAAGAGGTCAAACTAGGTTGTGGAGTGGTCCAATTTAGCATATGGAATCAAGGGTTTGGAAAGTCAAACTTGGCAAGAATGAGCTTAAACATAGCCACTCGAATTAGGGTTTTGAGATGAGTCAAACTTAGTCTTCTCAAGCAGAATGTACATCCTGTAGTAAGCTACCACGTCACCCTAGGAGAAAATCCACTTGCACAACATTGATCTTGACTCATCACTCTTCAACCATCGATCCTTGAACCACTCCACATAAATGTTTCAGAACCAGACATTCAACTTATACCCTGGGTGCATAGAAATTGCTAATTATATAGATGTGCCTATAAAAGTGAGTAAGTCCTTGAAAAAAAATGTGAGAACAATAATCCTAGAGAGATGGAGCATCAATCTATCTTCTATAGAAAAACATAAAAGCAAAAGAAAGTGAAAAAGCAGGCAAGATTGATCATTTCACATGCAGTTAAAAGCTGTCTCATTGGACTTGCTTTTTTACAAGGATCAAGAATATATAATCATCTCTTTGGATACTGAACAAAAACAAAACTGCCAAAATAGCAGTTTTTCTGCAATCTCATTAAACTAACTCTGGAAGGAGCCCTTTTCAATGCCAATGTCTAGATGCATCTGAAATGAGACCAATGTGATAGAATCTCACTGGATCTTAACCCTCCACTTGTAGAAGTACGATCAGCAGTTAACACCCCTGAGTACTCTTTATCTATTTTTGTATATCCTTTTGTGCCTGGGGGTAGCATTTGACACTATCACATTGCCATTGTGACTTGTTGATTTGTCTGATAGCATTGACCTATTTTGGTCACTTCTGGACATTGATAAAAATATTTTATCTTCTTTATAAAAGAGCGTTGACTTTAGCCTCAACTGTCACTATGTTACAGAGCTCTTAAATGTTTTATGTTCAGTTAACTTTGAAGTTTGGAGCAATTGATGTATGTTACATTGATAGAAGATTAATATTCAGGCCGTGAATTGTATGCTAATTCCATTCCTAAGTACGTTTAAGCTCAATTCAGAATTTTCTTTGAAATTTGTTCTCTCCCTTAAAAAATAGAAGTGCATTATTTGCACTATCTTTTAAATTAACTTTAAAGATGTCTCTCGCAAAATAATCTTCATGTCTGGGCTATATTTATTTTTGTGTACTATTTAAGAAAATGTAGGTATGTTGTACTCTTGGATAAACCACTTATCTAGGATGCACAAACTTGTTGGAGGCTTGGTTGATGTCATTTCTTCACTGCTTGTATTGTTTCCATTTTTTTTATCAATGCTCCTTTTTCTTGACTGTAGTTTTGTGAGATTATGGCAGATCGAATACTGGCCTTATCCTGAAACTAAGATATTTCATCGTTTTATTTTTACAGGACCCCATGAATGAACTGTACCAGAAGTCTTTAGAATTGACAGAAAAGGTATTACTGTCCCTGCTTTTTTCCCTTGTACATTTGAAGAATTTTAGAATTGATTGATTATGGCTGATAGAATTGGAGGGAAGCTTTGACAATATATCATGTTCTTCATAGTTTTATAAGCATGCTACTTGTACTCAAGTAGGTCATAAACTGAATGAGATATAAAGTGATATGTTTTATTTAAGTCATTGGTTCATGTTAATATGCATTTGTATAACAATCAATTATTTTCAATGGTATTAGATTTAGACAGTTCACCTAGGTTAAACTAGATGTTGAAGTAATTACCACCAGTGGGTCGATGTGTCATAGGTTCAGCCTTCCAAGAAGGTGTTGGTGTTAGTTTTGAATAATAACAGCTTGGGTTTTCTTGTGTCTTCCTATTGGTTGACCATATTACCATTCTGACTTCTGGCTAATGTTGCTTGCCAATGTATATACATGCATAGTAGTGCTAGCCTTCCAATGTAGTATCCATTGGTCACAATAGTGGTCTTTTTGAATCATTGTTCCCTTTGATGAATTGGTTCTGCTTGGAATAAGTGCCAGTGCCTAGCAATCTAGTCGTGCCTGAAGGTGGATAGGGATAAGGCTGGTTTGATTGATGTGCCTTGGTGGACTGGTCCAAACGCCAAATTACTATTGGATGAGAGTTATGAAATTCAAGAGACTCCTTGAACTGTATGGCAAAATTTCAATCTCTGAAAATACATTCCCATGATTGCTTACATGTAACCAACACCATAGCAACCTTCTACAGATAATTTTTAGCAAGTGTAATTGTGGTTATTTTGAGAAAGCTGTAAATTGTTATTGTTAAAATGGTCATTACCTGCAACGATCTAACCTGGATTGTATTTGAACTCAAATTTGGCAAGAAAGAGAATTGTTTAAAATATTTAGATGTCAAAAATATGACAAGAATTATCTTCAAATTTGGCATGTTATCCTGAGAATCTAACACTTGTGCAAAGACTTCACAAGATGCTTGACTAGTGTGACATATAGAAGTAATTGTCAGTCACATAAGCAATTACTTCTCTCGTTTCAGTGAAGGATAGATATCCAATAGAGGGATGCTTTCCTAACCTCAAAGGATCCTATAGCAAGCTAAAACAATTCTAGGGCCCCCTATCTTGGTTTGGCAGTTAGCTGGAGTCAGGTTAAGGAGCAAGATTATGTGTGAGTTAGATGAAGTTGATTGTGCGTGTGTGAGGGGTGCTAATAAGACAATGAATGATGTTTGTTAAGCTAAGAAAGTAATTTAAGTGTGCTGAAACATTAGCTATCGAAGAAAAATGAATGCTGTAAATAAACATGAATGATAGATAAGATAGTTGAGCATGTAACAAGTTTATAACAGCAGCAACAAATCAACTCTAAAGTCAGCAATAAGACTATGGAAACTTGGAAAGTATGCCAAATGCCAAGTAAAAGACTTATAAACCATCAACCAATGATTGCTTGAAAGAAAGCTTTAAACTATGTTAATTAGATACAATATGACAAACCCTAATGGCTGAAAATGCAATTGTGCAGCAACAATGATGTTAGATGGTGAATCTAAAGTTAATATGCAAGATGTTAAACTAAGAATGATAGTAAATGAGGATGCAAATGCAAAGGTCCTAAACACCAAACAGAAGGGGTTTAAAGCTAGGGGTTTATCACTTGCAACAAGAAGACTAGTGTTGTTTTCATTGGGCATATGGAGTCAATGGAACAACTTCCAATAGAGGCTAAAAGCAAGAGAAGACTTGAAGATCAAAACCATAGAATTATACCATCATAAGTCTAGGCTTAACCTTCTAGGAAACAAACCCTAAATTTTATACAATCATAAACCCTAGGTGCCATCTTGTTGATGTTTTGTAGCAATGACAGGTATTCCCTCTTGGACAACTTTTCTTAAGAGAAGAAGATTCCAAAAGTAAAAGGAAAACCATTGAAAAATGGAAGAACACTCTGGAAGAGAGTCATTGATGCAAAATATTAAAGTGGAAATAGAGATTTCTAAGGAGAGGTCAGCCCTAGCTAAGTGGTGACTGAACTAGTAGAAATAAAGGTGACGCCTTGCTCATTTGAAAACACACACACACACACACACTCATCTCATCATCTCAGCTAAGAAGGAAAATTAGGTGCAAGTCTAAGGAAACCCCAAGAGACGTTGAAACTTGGGTTCTTGGTGGTTTCTCTTGCGCTAGGGTTGTGATTGATTGTCTACCCTCACTAGGGTTTGACAAGAGAATGATTCTTGTTATCGGGGTTTCTTCATTACGTTTTAGCTCTTGTGAATAGAGCTTGTTCATGGATTGTATTGTATTGTTAGAAATATTCTCCCTAAGAAAAGTTGGCTAGGTTTTTCTCCAAGTTTGGGGTTTTTCTTTGGAGTTTAGGTTTTCAGGATACAATCTTTGTATCTTCAGTAGCATCTACTAAAACATAGATCCTTCTTGTATTTTTGGTATATGGTTGTTGAATGTTAAAATAATGCGGTAAATTTATTGCTATTAGAAATTCAGAAAATCTAACTTGGTATTAAGAACTAACGGTGCAGCCGAGAATCAGTCTGTCAGGAAGATGGAAGTGAGCAAAGTGGAAGAGCCACATTGTTGAGATTTGTGGATTTGCATAGTTTTTTTGTCAGAAGCTAGTTGGGCAATTTATTGGAGAATGAGATTAATTTTTCCATAAGATCAGCTTTCTCCTAGCCTAGCACCTCTTGGTGTTCAGTTACAACTGAATTAAAGTTGATTTCTACTAATTGGTACCAAATTAAGCCGGATTCAGGTTAGAGTTGCCATTCTGATTAGGTTACCGGTGCTTTCAAAACCTTGAGATTAAGGAACAAGTTGAATGGTGCTACAAATTTCAAAGTTACACACTTGTATACATAAGTTATATCATGAGGGTGTTTACAAGATATGTACACTTGGAAAAAGGACAATTGTTCAAGCATTGACATTAGATCCAAAGGGATCATAGATCTGGTGCACACTAAGAGGAAGCTCAAGAGTTGGAGGTAGCAATGATGATGTCTCCTATAGTATATGACAACTCAAAATCAAATGGAACAACAATAACAAGAGTCTAGGTTAGCATATCAAGTTTGATATTTTATATTGTTGTAGTTTAAGTGTTGTAACTAGAATATCAGTCTTTAGAGTTCTATTATTGGTGTGATGCTTTGCTATCAAATGTTCAGCAACACTTGAGTATTGTTGATGCGATGATCATTGTAATATTATAAATGCTCCTTTGATTTATTATAATGATGCACTTATTTACAGATGAAATTGATCTCTTCTAGGAGATCTTCTTGGTTGTTGACCTTGTTCCAAACAAGGATTACCTTAAATATCATGGAGGTTTCCATGGAGATGTTCTTGTTTGTTCCGGGCAGGTTACCATTGAGGAATAATCGGTCAGAGCACTAGAAAAGTGTTGTTCTTGAACCTAACTTGTTGTACATTTTACTTGCTTTGGCTCCTTGTCACAGGATTCTGGTGTGCTTTGAGATGGAGCTATAGTGGCGGTTGTAGGAGACAACAAATTAGATGGTCTGGTTTGAGACATGGAGCAAAACATCCATACGAGGAGTTGTATACCGCGACAATACACATCCATATACCCGGTGAAAGGACGAAAGAAGGATATTTTTGTGGGATACGGAGTGTTCCCGCAAAGAAATATAGTGGGGGCAGAGAATCCGATAGGATGATCGTCTGATTGATTGTTCCACTCTTGGTCATCAGGAAGAGTCAGGAGAGCTAACAAAACAATGGATCTACCTAGAGATATGTTGAAGTACAGCCGGGAGCTAGCATGTACTAGGATGTAATTCATCGGCTCCCAGTGGTACTTTTAGGGAGAACAAACGACCTCAGGGATTCTCGAGTTCTATGGCATTGTTGAGCCACATCATGTGAGGCGATGGCTCCACATCGGTGAGTGGCAATGACTAGAAGTACCAACTTCGAGAGGGAGCTAGAGTTCAGAGAAAGTCAGCCCTCAGGATCAGTAGGGAGGAGCAACCTCTCATGACAGTTCATAGGAGATCAGATAGTAGAGGCAAAATATATAGCAACAATGTTGCAAGCCGTGGCTTGATTTGATTTGAAGTTGCTTGTAGGGTTATTTGAGCTAGAGTTGGAATTAGCGATATACTGGCTGATAATCAAAAGTTATGTAGAAGCTTCGAGAATTGAGTCTTTCCACGACAAGTCCAAAGCATATAGAGATCAAATTCCATGTCCAGAAATGGGTGCAAAAATAATGAATTGAACTTATGGGTACATATCCACGAGATAGGCGAGATAGCAAACATTCTCTATAGCCCTCTGTCCTAGAGTGAAGTATGAGTACTTGAGAGACAAGCTGGCCATTGATACCGAATGTCACACCCTCGTTGAAGAATTCGATATTTCTCCTGGCCGGAAGATACTCTCCCTTTGGCCAAGGGATTCGCAGATCAATCATGTGAAGTATTTGAGGTAATAAGGTAGCACGAGGTACAAGTCTTATCTAAAGCAATGTGGAAGTGGCTAGGTGTTTGGGACTTTTTAATTGTAGAAATTATAAAGGTCCTATGAAACATGCATCTAGAGTACGTGTGACCTAGTTTGCTCTAAGTTTCAACTGTATGTTTGTCTTCTTTTGCTGTTTAGGACAACAGCAGATCATCTACTTACATCTCCAATGTTTTATAGGTTAAAGTGCTCTTTTAAAGGTGCTCTTACAAGGCTCTTGTCTCAATGTTAGCACATACAAAATATAGCTTTAAAACACATAACACTACCTCTAGATCTTGAACTTTCCAAATCTTTGATCTACACTTCTAAACATGCATAAATTTGTGGTATTTTTGGTCAACATGACCTTGGATAAGCCCAGGAAAACGAGTTTAGGATATATGTCCTATATAATTGTGATTAAAGCAAGAGATACAACAAGTAATGAGAGACAATGGAACCTGTATACATGGGAAGCTCCTCTGGCTTGCCTGCAAGATCCGGAGAAAGTGCCAATGTGGTCGCCCTCTCCCTTTGTTACCCTAAATAGCAGGCCCGGGCCAAGCTCATCTGTAGCCAATGAAGAAATCCCTCCACATGAATGTCCTCTCATGCTCTCAGAAATTGTGAGAGCTTCGAATCCTCAGCGGTCTCGCTGCTGGTGGTGCAGTCCTCTCAACTCATCGCCCTCTCTGGCGAAATGATCACAATAAATGGTGAACACAGGCTGGAAGTCTCTCCGCCTTGAAACTAGCGCCCAGCTGCACTCTCCCATGGGACCTCGGCGTTAGGCATGTCCTCCTCCTCTGATGAGCAATTGAAGGAAACAGAATGCGCCCTCCTATTCAAGATGTGCCCCTCCTCCAAACAAAGTGCTCCCTCTGAAGAATGAGGCTAAACCTCCATGGATAACCTCTCCGCACAAGCTCAAGCTAACACAAGCTCATCTTCAAGCTCTCGAGGTTTGACAAGCCCTGCATGAAGTCGCCCTCCTTTTCCTCCAAATGGCCCTCTTCCTCTCAAATCTCTCAAGTGAGAATGAGTCTCAAAAATATCTGTACCCTCTCTTTAGCCTCCTCACACCAACCCTAAAAGATCAATGGCCTAGATTAGATCTACTAGCCAAGTCTAATCAATGGGTGAGATCAGCTCGATAATCTCACTAAAACCCACTCATGGTTGCTTTATCTATTAATTCACCCACATTGTGAATTAAGGTGTCACTATGACAGTGACCTTTCACTGACTTAAAATACAAGTCCAAGTGAAATTAGAATAATAAAGTAAAAGTATGAGGGTAATAGTCTTCCCCTTTGTGCTTAGGACTCATAAGCACATGGGACCACTCCAAGGTATCCAAATCTCAACCTCCTCTGCAGGGGAAAGTGCTGCGTCTCTAATATCATCCTGGTGGACATGGTTGCCCTCATGCTGCGGTAGGTATGGGTTTGTACCACAGTCTCAGTGGAATACATCATAGATCTACTCAATGTATGATCTATAAATGTGACCTCTCCATCTATCAAGATCACCTGAATCTCGACATCACACGAAGATCTCACCTTAGTCTCCCACCAGGATTTCCTCCCTACTCTTGGCATCTCACGAAAAGTCTCCCTCTCTTGGTCTCTCAGGGAGTCCCTTGAGACTTGGCCTCATGCAGTCCCTCCCACGAAGTGGATCAGACACGGTCTGCTTGAGTCTCATAAGCCATGTGAGGCTCAAGCCTCTTTGGTGCCTGTCCTCCTCCTCCTCATCCTCACGAGCTGTAGCATAAATCTCTCATCTACTAAATATCTGGCTGTGGAAACATCTTGGGTGGACCAGTCACCCTTGAAGATGGTGTCCTCGAAAGTTGAGTCTGATCTCCCTCTGAATCATTACTTTTTGTGAGTCGGTCGATCCTCATCAACTCGGTCTCTCCCAGCTTCAATGTTTGGATGGTGTAATGGTAGATAAAGTGGCAATGAATGCACACTCTGTAAACCCGATCTGAACTCTATCTCCTCTTTGTGGCTGGCATTACATCCTGTACTTCTTCTTCTTCTTGGGACCTTGTCTTGCATAGTGACCCATCATCCTAAAAGCAAAGCATCTCACTGTGATCATGTCTCTACCCTCGCTTGCTATTGGCTGTTTGCTCTCTCCTCCACGTGGTGGGGCCCCAAACTTGGAACCCTGTCGACCTCAGTAGGTCTTCTTTTTTCCCTTTGTCCAAAGAACAAGTTCCTCATCACCAGAAACACAGCTGGCATTAGCTGTCAGCCTCGAACAAGCCTAATCTCCTCTGGGCGAAGTCATCCCATCCTCCTCCATGAGGCATATACTCCACCGGCAGCAATTACAAATGGTTGATTTCTTGGTGAAGCTTTTCATAGTTTGCCTCACCAAAGAGTTAGGAGTTCCTAACCTCTCTAGAGCGGCTGCCAACTCATCTACGTCATTATTAGTATCTACCAAGGGAATGATGTAACCGACTTCGTCCTCGAGCATGTGGAGAATGCCCTCGATGGGTGTGAAAGAACCATAATCGGTTCTCATTAGAGCTCATACAACACACAAAGATGCCCACATCTCAAATGCACAAGTCTTCCAGTCAAGTGAATAATGTGATCTCTCACATCACATATGATCCTCTTTGCTGTTGTTCTTCCTCACAGATAATAACTTCTGCAAGGCAGGGCTTGGTGTTGGGGAGTGGGAGAGTTGCTCGACTATATCCATAGCTCGGGGTCAACGAACAAAGACCATCCTCGCCTTCCAAAGCAACCAATTACTGCTTGACTGTACATCCTCCTACTAGCATCGGAGATCTTTGACAATGCGCCAAGCAGTGCTCACTCGATGCTTCCAATGCCAAAGGTGTTGCCTCACTCTGTCAACGAGGTGTGAAAAGAATAGCGAATCCCGCGACTTCTCCTCTAATCTCTGGTGTGAGAAGTGCGTCTCTACAACCTCCTCTGTCCTTTGAGGTGTGAAAAGAGGCTGTCCACAGAATTATCAAAAATCAGCCCAACAAATCTGCCCTCAACTGTCCACCAACACTGTAAGCTAGCTGTCCAAAATCTGCCACAGTGCAAGTGGCAATGAAAGAGAGGTGCCTTCAGATCTGAAGTTTACCACTGTTTTGGACTGTAACCTGCTGTCCGGCTTGACCAGCAAATCTGATATAAAACTTCTCCAAACTGCCAAAAAGTGCTCCCAAAATCAGCAAGTCTAAGCCACTTTTGGCTCTAATACCATGTAAGAAATTGTCGAGGTCCTGGGGCTGCCATACTAAGGTCCTTGACCTTAGTATGGCTCTAAGTTTTCAACTGTATGACATGTCTTTCTTCTTTTGCTGTTTTAGGACGGCAAACAGTCATCCAACTTTACTTGCTCAATGTTTTATAGGTTAGAAGTGCTCTTTTAAGGTGCCCTTGCAGGGGTTTTCTTATTTGTGTTAGCACATGCAATATAACTTAAAACACATAACACTACTCAGATCTTGAACTTTAAAATGCTGATCTACGCTTCTAAACGTACATAGAATTGTTCAACCGCAATTATTTTGGTCAACATGACCACAGATAAAGAAAAACCCAGGGAAACCCGGTTGGGATATATGTCTATATAGTGTGAAGATTAAAGTAGAGATACAACAAGTAATGAAATACAATGGAACACGTATACATAGCAAGCTCCTCAAAATCCTTGCCACAAGAACCAGATAAATAAGTGCCCAAACTGTGGTGGCCCTCCCTTGTTGCCCTCATGCTTGGTGGCGTAGCTCATCTGTAGCCCAATGAAGGAATCCCTCAGGAATGTAGATGCATTAACAGCCTCTCCACTGAACTGTCAGAGCTTGAATCCTCTAAGCAGATATGCTACTAGGTAGCTACTAGTCCTCTCAACTCTAGTAAGCCCTCCTCCAAGCGAAATGATCACAATAAATAAAAGCGGAACTGGCCCGAAGTCTCTCTCCCACAGAAACTAGCTAGCTCTCCTCCCAATGCATGGGACCTCAACCTGATCGACAGTCCCTCCTCATGAGCAAATGAAGGATGATAAATGCACCCTCCTCCCCCTCCAAGATGCGCCCCTCCTCCAAGCAAGGTGCTCCCTCTGAAGAATGAGGCTAAACCTCCATGGATAACATCTCCATGCAAGCTCCAAGCTAAGACAATACTCTCCGAGCTCTCAGGGTTTTGCTCAAACCCTCATGGAAATTAAGCCCTCCTTTTCTCAATCTCAGCCCCTCTTCTCTTCTCGAAAAATCACAAGTGAAGAATGAGTCTCCAAAATGCTTACCCTCTCTTCAACCTCCCTCATACCAATACTAAAGATCAATGGCCTAGATTAGATCTAGCCAAGTCTAATCAATGGGTGAGATCAGCTCAATGTCTCACTAGAGCCCACTTTCCTTAGTTGCTTTATATCTATTAATTCCTTACACATTGTGAATTAATTGTCACTATGACTTAAGTGAAATATTTCAATTTTGACAACAAAATCTCCTGAGTCAAGTGAAATTAGAATCATAAAGTAAAGTATGAGGTGTTAATAGTCTTCCCCTTTGTTAGCAGGACTCACAAGCACATCAGGGACCACTTTCCAAGGTATCAAATCTCCATGATGATAATGGTCTTTTCCATACCATGTGAAGTGGATGGGTGTGATTGGGACTACTAGGAGGAGAAACATCATAGATACTTGCAGCGTAGTCTTGAGTCTATGGTGGTAGTCTTACCAATACCATGTGAAATAGATGGGTGTGATTGGGACTACTAGGAGAGAACATCATGGAAGAATACCTCCCTAAGCTAAGAGGGAGTGTTGATGTTACTATGTGATGGGAGGTATTCCCTCCCAGACAAAACTCCTAAGTCAAAGTGAAATTAGAATCATAAAGTAAAGTATGAGGGTAATAGTCTTCCCCCTTTGTGCTTAGAGACTCATAAGCACATGGGGACCACTTTCCAAGGTATCCAAATCTCAACAGTAATGTGGTCTTTCCCATACCATGTGAAGTGGATGGGTGTGATTGGGACTACTAGGAGAGGAGAAACATCATAGATACTTGCAGCGTAGTCTTGAGTCTATGGTGGTAGTCTTACCCATGCCATGTGAAATAGATGGGTGTGATTGGGACTACTAGGGAGAACATCATGGAAGAATACCTCCCTCGCTAAGAGGGAGTGTTGATGTTTTGTAGCAGTGGGAGGTATTTCCTCCTGGACAATTTTTATTAGAGAAGAAGATTCCAAGAAGTCAAAGGAAGACCATTGAATAGTTGAAGAACACTCCAGAAGAGAAGTCGGCCCACAGGAAAATAATAAAGTGGAAATATAATTTCTAAGAAGAGAAGTCAACCCACAAGAAAATAATAAAGTGGAAATATAATTTCTAGGAAGAGAAGTCGGCCCACAAGAAAATAATAAAGTTGAAACAGAATTTCCAGGAAGAGAAGTCGGCCCATAGGAAAATAATAAAGTGGAAATAGAATTTCCAGGAAGAGAAGTCGACCCCAGCTAAGTGGCTGAACTAGTATAAATAAAGGTGACGCCTTGCTCATTTGAAAATACACACACACTCATCTCATCAT
>SNQJ01S0138947.1:13904-25276 GCA_010110895.2 Picea sitchensis | reverse complement strand
CTTCTACTTCAATTCCTAAGTATTTTTCAAAGTCTTAGATTCATTGGATTTTATCAACACATCACCATTTTGTTGAGCTCTCAATAATCCCATAATTTTTTATGGGTCCTATTTTTTTAAAAGATATGGGTGCTTCCCCAAACCCTTATTTATTTATTTTAGGGTTCAAATATTTATTTACTTTAGAATTCCTTAGCTTGATGAAAAAGGATCCCCCTTTAGTGATTCAAAGATATTTGGTTAGGAAATCATTTAGTATCGATCCCTTTCAAATTTTAAGTTCAATTGCAAAGTCCAAAAGGGTCGGTTGTTTTTAATCCCCCAATTCCTTGATATGAAGAGTGGGTAGGAACATTTTTGAATTTCATCGTATTCTTTCAAATTAACATTTGCAAGATATCTCATGTTTTATCAATTTCCCTAGCTCATTAATTAGTGGTTAGACCCATAGGTTATCTTTTTAGAATTTTGTGTTATTTTTTCTAATATCAAATCATTTCTAACTAGGAGTTCAAAATCGGTTTCAATACTTCGATCTCTTGTAACCCTTCAATATCCCAATTAAGGCTCAAGCATTCATTCACTATCAAAGAATCATGCTTTGATGTTTAAATTGTTCCCGAGTCTTGTTCATCCCTGATTACTCGATCATGTGGTAGGCCTCACATTGCATTGAATACTCTCAATATCATATTTTCTACAAAGCCCCAATGTTAAGGAAATGGATCCCATGTTCAAAATATTTGTTGTATTCTCATAATTCATCAAAGCATTTTGAACTATAGGTAAACATGCATCCAAGGTCCCAATCTCCTTAATATTTGGATACTTCGATACAGAGGAGTGGGACCCACATGTTTTTGGAAGATTTCAAACCTTTTGATGCCTCGTGTTGAATGATTCTTTGAAACTCACCTAATAGCTCTAGTTTCCTAGCACCTTGATGAAGATGGGTCCCACCATTGATGCCATCAAAGATATTTAAAATTCATGTGTTTCAAAGCACTTGAAATCTTACTCGATCATTAATAACCCTCTAATACCCTCATGCGTGAAGTAGGACTTACATTCCCAATTTTGAATGAAATACCTTGAATCTTATCCCTTAAATTCATTTCAAAACTAATTTATCGCAAGATAATCTTTGAAAGTGATTGAGGCCTGCTGGCTTAGTCAACTAAGCCATCAACCATTTTCCATATGATCTTTTGAAAAACTTTATGACACCAACATTGATCCATCCAACAATAAAATTTGAATTGGTAATTAAGTCACACATTAAAAAAATGCAGGTAGGTGAGCCTAAATATTATGTGTGCAAACCCTTTTGAAGGTTTTTTATTCTTCTTTGCTTCAATAAGGTGTTGTCCTCTTTGTATTGGAGCCAAGGTTTTGTGGAAAGCATACAACTTAGCACCCACTCAAGGTGCCCCCCTAGTACCTATATTTTGAAGGAAGAATAAAATTACTATCTTCCATCTCTATCAAATATGTCTGAATTTGAGTCAGGTTTCCACGTGAATTTTGTAAGTATGATTTTTCCCCACACTTAGACAATTTCAAATTCACTTACGCCATTGATGAGAAGGTGTATGACTCCATAAGCGTTGAACTCCATTGAGAGTCACAACACCTTGGTGTCATTTAAAACTATCATTTGAATGAGCAACACCTAAGGAACCATGTGTGGACATCAGTTCTAACATGCCCTAGACAAACATATTTTACTACTAATCCAACAAAATTGCATAGTCCTCAAACTCTCATCTTACACAATCCAATAAAGCTAATTTAAGTTATTCCATCTTTTCTGCTAACCACACTGATGAATTATATGTTTTTTCAAATGTATAGGGACATGTTTGTCCTAGTGGCCTCCAAGAATATAAGTTGGAAGGGGACAAATTCAACTATTGAACAAAAGGAAAAAGAGGGTACCATAGTTATATACAATGAAACCTCATGTAAGACTAGCTTTCCTCACTATGATGAGTACGAGGATATGTTCAAGATGTACAAGGATGAAACAAGAAGGCCAACTTTCACCATTGAAACATCCTAGTATGTCAGAAATGCCATGAAAAATTTCAATCATAGGATACCCCAACTACATAACATGGCAACTAAATCAACATTTTTCTATTGCTTTGATGTGATTTAATGGTTTATTGATCATACCAATGTAGAGATGAGGTTAACTTCTCATGCAAGCTAGTGCATAGCATATTACGAGGAAATAAATCTTGATTTTTACTACAAGTTCCCAAGCATCAAGGAATACTTGACCAATAGTTGGGTTAGGCGATTCTTAAACACACACAATTACTACAATATCCTAAAGGGATGATGGGAGGAAGGAATATAATTCATATCTAGAGAGACTAAATTGTATCTCATCATCAACCTTATAAGTGTAGTTTGAGACATTCTAGTCATTATCAATGGACTCTATGGGTAAAAGGATGTGATTCACCTCAAATAATCATGGGCCTCACTACTTTATTGGATCCTTACTGAAGGGACAATATTTAATAGGGAAACCATCTTATCAAACACATTGAATGATGCCCTAAGAAAAGTGAAATCAATACAAGAAGGAACTAAGCCAAAGTTGTACATGTCTTGTTCTCTATTAGACTTAGTATGTAGGATAAACGCATTCCCAACAATGGGATGGAATTGGAATAAATAATGTATGCCTATTCATGTATATTGCAAGGAATTATAGGAGAACAAGTATACTTCAAATATGGACAAATATGTGATCATTTCTTTGCTCCATTCCATGAATCGATCTTTAAAAGGAGGTACCCCAAATTATTTGAGGGCATTGTGAAAGTCACGAAGACTAAGGGAGATTGGTACTTGGACAAAGGGAAAACTTATATTAGGACCTATGGTGCTATAAAATCACTCTGCACTCTACCCAAATATGTCCCCTATATTGATAATCAGGGAGATAGCCTATCAGAAAATTTTCTTTGGGTTTAATGAAACCTTGGCCATGAAAGAAAAGAAAGGTTTCCCATGTTATCTTATTGTCACAGGAGTATACAACCTATCAAAACCTATCTATGAAATAATATAAGTGGAGAAGATATACTAGTATAGATTTGGAATCGAGCACTTCAAGATGCATAACCCAAACAAGGTCAATATGGATCATAGATCTACAATAAACATAGGATGCCCTTATTTCTAATCAGGAATATTAAGAGGATGAAACAAAGAGAAGGGAATTTAGTTATGAAGAGGTCCTAGAATGAAAAAAAAAAATAGTGGAAGAAAAATTAGCAAAAGTAAATGCCTCTAGAGCATCCATAGGAGTATAGAACTCAATGCCTATGTCAAAAACAACCACACTAGCACATGAAAATACAAACACTAAAGTTTTGAATGGATAGAAAAAAAATGAAAATGGTACATAATGAAAACCTCCAACAAGATGCATCTAAAGTGGAAACCATCAACACTCAAAGTATGAATACTTCCACTTCACATTCAAATGCAACAACCAAGATTTTGGGGTCAAAATACAACAAACAAATATTCAACTAGAGTTAGGAGCAATGTTGGAGGTTTTCACCCCAAGTCAAAATAATCCAAGCTTCCAACGATTTGAGAAAGGAGCACAATCGATAGAAGTTGAGGCGGCATTCCTATAATTGTTCACATTTAATAAAAAGAAGAAATAGGTGGTCTAATACACACATAAGAAAATAAATACAACTACTGAGAAAACTGTAATTGAGGCCACAAAGACCACAATGATGGATGTGCAAGACATGGATTTGATAAAAATTGTGACAATTGCTAGTGCTTAGGAAAATGAATCAAATGTACTCAAGATAACCAAAGAAATAGAAGAATATGATAAAGAAATTGATCAACTAAATAATCAAATTGAGTGTTATAAGGAAACAAGGTATGACACTAGCAACTTCATTAAGTATGCACTTAAAATTCAGAATGACCTATCATTATTTTAGAAGGATTTATATAGAGCTACACTAGATATGCTAGAAGTCTATAGAGAAGCATCAACCTTATCTTCTCAATTTAGGTATAGGTTGAATCACGTAGATGAATGGAAAAAGATGCTTAGAATCCCTAATCCAGTGGAAACAAGAATTTCCAAAACCTCCTCCATAGTTGTCTTGCCTCAAAGAAAAGAATATTGATTAGATTGGCATCAAACTTGATTACTAAAAAAACACATTTAAAATCCTAAATGAGGACATCAAAGAGTTGGTGAAATATTATGATCGATACTTAGAAGATGGAACAAAAGTGGCACAAAAATTCCAAATCTCATCCCTTAAAGTAGATGGAACTTTCTTGCTACAAGTAGAAATAATGACCTAGTTAAGTAATACTTGCAATCAAAAGAGACTTTCTTTAGAAATAATACCCCATATTAACAAAGTTATGATGAATGATAATATAGAAACACCCATGAGGGAGAAAGGCCTCCTTTATACCTTTATCTTGTAAATGGAAAGGGGACAAAAAATATTCCAACATGAGCTAAGCGAAATTCGAGCCCCTATTCAACAATACCATTTCCCTTGTTCTTTTGAGCTAAATAATACAATACGTTGAAAGATTATGCAGAGGGACTTAGGGATATAAATGATCAAATTCTATTGGATAGTCAAAGGAAGGTGAAGAGCTGGAAAGTTGAAACACTTCAATTTTGTATAAAGAGGACACCCACTTAGAAGAAAGGGTTCTCGTTTTTGGAAAAACAACCTAAATTTGAGGATTGTTAGAAGGATGGGTTTAATAAACCTAAATTTGTTATTTATTGAATGTGAGTTGTCTTCCTTTTGCGAATGACATCCTTGGTTTAATGTGAGTTCATGCTTTGAACTATTTATTGGCATTCGCTCTCACCCTTTTGGTTTTATTGCTAACTTGGTATTGATACATAGATGGAATTAAATCATGTTTAGTTATCTTCTATGTCTTATTTTTCTTAAACATTGAGTAATTGAATGTTATGGATTAGTCATACTTTAACAAGGTTTAATATTTATTTTCAGTCCTACTTTATTTCTTATTTTTCTTAAATATTGAGTAATTGAATGTTACGGATTAGTCATACTTTAACGAGGTTTAATATTTCTTTTCAGTCCTACTTTATTTTAATATTCTTCTAATAATAAGATTTTAATTTGTGCATTTTATTATAGATATTAAACAAATAAAATAAAATACGCAAAACTATTAAAGTTAATCCATCATTTAATACTTGGTGGGTCCACCAATAAAGGATATGAATTTTTCTTAGAGTATTTTATCATGACAAACCCATGTGCATTGACAAGGGTCAAAATCCCATCTCAATATAGTGATGCTTCTAAGAATTGTGGATGAAACAATAGTTCTTTGAAGTTTTCAGTTTATGTTGCTTGTAATAAGGTTGATCTTGGGTACATGAAGTCACAATGCCCTAAGAGGATGCTAATTGGGAAGATGAAAAAAATGCTTATGAATAACTAATTGTGTCACTTATTGTTGTAAGGTTCAAATCTATTGTTCCAAGCCTAGAGTTAAGACATCGGTAGAGTTAAGACATCGGTAGGTATAAAGGACTTTAAGTTCCATTCCAAAGTTTTTAAAATGACATCGTGATAAGTAGGAGGGTTCATACCTTGAAAAATGATGCAAAAAAATGAAAGAAAATAGTATAGAAACCATTGAATGCACTATGTTTCTATACCATCCTAACCATTTGTGTCAAAATTTTGCATAAAATACAATCAAAATAATTCACAAATTCACCAAGTTTCCAAAAAATGTTGATTAAGGCATGTATGATTGAAGATAGTTAGACCATTTTGTTCCATTCCTTCAGGAATTTATTGTGAAGATATTGAAAAGATGATGGTTGGAGATTCTTCTTCTCCCACCATTGAAGTGCTTTATTGCATAATGTTCTCACTAAGTACATCATTTTAAAGGGGTTTGTTTGTTCACTAATGGTCATATATTTTTCTTCTCCCATTGTCGAAGTGATTTGTGGAATAATGTTCTTAGTAAGTATGTTATTTTGAAGGAGTTTATTTGTTAATCTAGTGGTAAAAGATTCTAGAAATTTGTGACCATGAACATATGTAAATGCCCATTCATCAAGCCATGTTACATGGTAACTTTAGGAAGGGGATACCGTTGATGATAGAGGTGGGTTGGGCCACAATTTCCACTATAACTACAAAAGGATTATTTACAATGGTTTGTATAATAATTAAACTAGTGTTTTCTCTATAATCAATAGGTGGCAATGAGGTCATTGAAGTGCTCATGTTGGCAAGAGAAAGAGGGGTACTAGGTTTGACGGTATCCTCATCTTCCTAAAAAAAAATAGACTTTCACCTAATAAGTAACCAACTTCTTAGAAATCATAGGAAAATCCTTCCTTGTGGGAAAATATTCAACATAATTAGATTAAACAAAATATGGATTGTAATATGACTAGTTATTCATAAACTTTGCACCCTCATATTACCTATATTGCCCTATTCCTTTAAGGGGTATCACCCTATCTTACCGCATTCATAAGAGGCTTAGAAAACCTCTATTGGAGAGAGGAATGAGACCCTTTACTATTGATAGATGTTTTGGAAATTGGCATTCTATGTTGCTAATATTCCCAAATAAAGAAGTTGATTCCACTGTACAATTGTATGTGTTGTTGTACTGTCATAAGATTTGGTTACCAAGGTTAAGATGAGCCTGTGGAGAATATTACTGCCAAACATAAATCAATGGCATAAGTTCCTTGAGTAGAAGGATGTAGATTTAAAATACAGTTGGGGTTCTAACCAACGAGATTGAATCACGCTAAGTCTGTGACAAAGGAAGCCTAACATTTCTTTGAGAAACGAATTGTGTTTCTAGGTACAGGAATTGTTGGACAAGGTTTCTCTAATCAAGCTGATAAATAAAGTTGTAGAAATATAGAGTGATTGAGTGAGAAATCACATCAGCCTCCCTTGCTCGGTGGATAGGAAACTAATCTGCCAGATTTCTTATGGGAGGAGAAGAGTGGCCTCCATCCCTGAGTGTTACTGAACAGAAGGAAGAATTCTAGGTGTAATGGTCAAGACCGATCTTGACCTAAAGATACTATGGATTTCTGAACCAGGATACTTAGTAAGTAACATAATTTGAGATTGCATTTGGGCTCTAAAGGAAATATTCCAAATGGTATTAAACATTAAATTGTTAAAATTAAGATAAAAGGGTTGACTAAATGTTGATTTTGAATGTGGTACAAGAAGTGTTGGGGCACTTCTAGAAGCCCAATGGGTCAAATTGACATCCAGTGGTGGATGGTAGCCATATAGATATAGTTGGAAGCTAGTTTGGTTAATTTTGTTGCCTTGGACATGTTTATAATTTCCTAGATTGTATTTATAAGTTGGGTAATGTTCCAGGGAGGTTGAGGCAAGAGTGTTTTCTTGCTAGCTGTTATCTTATAAAAAGGGAACATAGTTATGACTATGTCTGATTCAACTTCCATGTGGATGTCCTGTGAATCACTGCAAGCTCTCAACTGAGAGGGAAACTCAGTGTTTAGTGTTCCTATGAGGCTTGTCATAAGGATGGCAACAATATCCTTGGAGGAGGATCTGGAAGTCTAAGATGCCCATGTGCATGCATGACATGGAAAGGGTGCAAGAAATGAGCTTGTATGATGAATGTTTGGTTAGGTTTGTGGGTGTTTATGCTTGAGTACATGTATTTAATGTATTGTGAAGCTTCTTGATATGAAGCCTGATAGTAATACTAGTTAGGTATGAATGATATTAAATATGAAAGTGATGCACATGTATGATGTAAGGATATATGTATACTAAAGGCACAATATGGTTGCCTTGAGGAGTGATATGTAAGGCAAGAATTGCACTTGCCAAGATTAAGTGAATACCATAGACACATGGTTGACTCGATTTTTTAAAGAGTCATGAAAGTTTTGTTTTGAATGATATCTTAAGGGGAATGCGCTCCATTCCCTCAGGAAAGACGAGTATAAATAAATGAAATAGTAAATGAGAAAGGATGGTTTGTGTCAGGATAAGAGGCAAATAATTATGCCTTGAGGATCACATAAGAATGAGTTTGAACAGTCATGAGTTGACTAATTTTAGAATAGAGATGTATGTAGGCTGTGAAATATGCCCATGGAAGCTACACACAGACTTTTCATTATGCATATGGTTAAGTACATCATGGATGTAAGTTAACAAAACCAGAATATGTATGGATACATAATTTGGGTGCATGACAAAGATGCATGTTTATATTCCTTATGGAATATTTGGTAAACAGCTAAAGCTAACTCAAGGTTGAGGCCATCACAGATAGTGATGGACATGCAATAAGGAATTTGCATGCTGAGGGAGTTCCCTGTGGAAGAACTATGTGAAAACTCTGTGAGGAGGTCAAAGTCACAACCTTAATAACTGCTAAGAACTAAGCAGTAAGCTACAAGCTTATATATATATAAGAATCATGGATTACATTTTGAAAGCATCATGTAATGAATAGAAGACTAATGAATGAATACATGAGTATGTTTGATTGCATAGGCTTGGTTGAAGCCAAGTTAAGAAAGGGCAGTGGGGCCATAGAGATAACTCAGCTGGGCTGAAACGTCCCAGACAATGTAGAAAGAATTGGAAGAAGGGGAGAGCCCTCATTTCCTTTCTTGCGGAGTATTATGTTTTCTCTGGGATGAGAGAGTTAGTATATTGATGAAAGTAAATGTTTTGGAACCATAGTTATTATGGTCATATTGTTGTAGAAACAATTTAAATTTGTTTATGTTGCACTCATGAAAACATTAAGGATAATGTGATGAAGTGCATAAAGATGTGCTAGGACATGTTTGAAAATGTTTTATTGTCTTAATGTTATGCACAAATATTTTTGAAAGGAAGTTGTATGCCATGGATACCCAAGTAGAGTATGAATCAGGAAGAAAACCCTGATCGAATCAAGTTAATCGAGAACTTGACAGAGGAGATGAATGCGAGTCGTTCACCGGAGGGAAGACCGATCGCAGTCGTCAAATCAACTTCAATATTCATTGGAGTTAACGAATCAAACACCAGTCGTTTGATTAGATCGACGGTCAGGGATCATTGCGGGACGCGAAGGTGACATTAACGGACGTACTAGTTCACGACCCGCAATCAACCTACATTGTTGATATAATCGGGGTGGATGATCAATGACCACAATTAAAAGAGTCAGGCGAGAACTTTTTAGATTGCAGAGATTGAACTCTTTGATAAAGAGCGAGCATATTGGGATTACACAATCACTATGAACCGTCAATCTGTGAATGATCGGTGGTTGAACCTGCAAGGAACCCACACATTAATGTCGTGTAAAACTCGTACTGTGATTGGGTTTTGTGGTTGAATTTAGCACATCGAAGCTTTGTGTCAACCTAAATTATCGGTAAAACACTTCTGTGTTGGCATTATTATTATCTGGAAATTGTGTGGTTAAAATCAATCGAGGGATAAGATCCACGGCCCGCAATCATTGCGGAGATTGCATATACACACAAGTTAACGTCGAGACCTGTACCTGTAATTTAAATTAAATATAGTGTTTTTTTTAGTTTGGGATCCAATCGTAGATCAGACAACCCGTATTCATTGCGGGGATCAGAAGGAGAATTAAATCGTGAGCTAGTTAAGGTTCTGCAATCCCTTGCAGCCATTGGATCTGGGGGAAGACAGATCTACACCATTAATTTGCAAACAAGGGGTTTAGCTAGGATCATAACGCTTGGACATAGGAGCTAAAAGGATAGCACCTAAAAATAATAGAGCCGAGGTCATGGCTCTCGGTCGCATGGAGAGAAAATGAAGTTCCTCCAGGCCAGTTAAGAAAGATATAGTTTAGCACTCTGCATTAGGTTGTGGTCGCGGGGACTAGTTCTATGGGAATAAAGGTTCTCATAGCTAGCACATTGCATGGAATTGCCTCGAGGAAATGAATGTTTGCATGAAGGGAAGATGATGGACCTTCCATTGAGGAAGGAGTACCTTCCAAAAATTTTACTTACATTGTATGGATGTCAAAGGAAAGAAAATTTGGGTGGCCATGAGTGTGGGAACCTTGGTTACTAACGAGGAAAGACTGCTTGGGTGCATTCAAGAGAAACTTATAGTTTCATATGTGCTGACCTGGGATCATGACCAACGTGTAGCAGGAAGCATAGTCCTGCTACAATATAGAACGAAGATGAATAAGCCATATGGTGAAGATCTTGGTTAAGCTCCAACGCACCATGGAAAAATACTTGTCATAAAGTGTGGCAAACTTAAAATCAATGAAAGGGTGCATTGGGTGTGAATGTGGCCACGAAAATTGGCACATTGGTTAAAGACATTTGATATTTGAATTGCATCTCGAAAATTTGGTATGTTGAAAGGATGCATACGTAAATAATGATGTTTCCTTTTGCTTTTTATCCTTGAATAGATGAAAATGACTTGGATTGTTAGTATGCATGATTTTGGAAAGATAATGTGCATGAAAAACTAACAATTTTTTTGGCTGAGGAATGTTGAAATTGTAGGAAGAAAAGGGTTTTGGATATGGTAGCATTGTAAGCCGATAAGGAAGACCAATTGCGTGTTGATCCAAACTGCAAGGAAGCAAGGATCTTGGATATGGAAGTGTTGTAATCCCATAAGGAAGACCAAAATTACCTGCTGAGCCAAACCACTATGGGAAGGAAAGTCCCATAATTGTGAATCTAGTTCCTGTGCGGAACAAATATGAAAACAAAATGTGGAATTTGGAAATCTATGGGTGATAGATTTACAAGAAAATTTTGAATTTAAAATTTATGATGATGTCTCATGAGTTTTTGTATACCTGTGATACAGGTGAGAAGAAAAGATCTGTCGAGAAAGGACAGATGAAGGTTGTCAAGCTGTAAAAGCATGAAAAATGGCTACTATTGAGCCATGAGAACCTCGCGGTAAGCCATGATCACCTAGAATATGTCGTGTTGAGGTAACACAAGCCAGAGGGACACCTCGAAAAAGAAAATCTGAGGGATGCCTCGATTGTAAGGCTCGATAAAGTCTATGGAATTCTTCTCGTGCGAGAAAACCTTGGCAAGGCAAGATGGATCACCCGAGGAACTGTATAGCAGAGAAGGGGATGCTTGAGCCTGGGCCTGGAGGGTGAGTGACCGCAAGGAAGAGGAGAATTTGATATTTCTTTTAAACTATTGATTGGGATCATGCACACAATGGGTATGTCAAGGAAAAATAGTGAGCCTGGATAACAAGACAACCATGTATACAAATCCACAAACTGCGTAGATAAGTATT
>SNQJ01S0138946.1:15826-41102 GCA_010110895.2 Picea sitchensis | reverse complement strand
TAGGGTGCAAAAAATGATGTATGAGTTAATGTCAAATCTTGGGTTGAGGAAAGAAAACTCATCACCTTACTATTCACAATAAAATGGTCAGGTGGAAGCTGTGAATAAGTCTCTCAAGACCATTCTACAGTGAACGATCAATTCAGCCAAGTCAAATTGACATTTGATGTTATACTCGACATTGGGGGGCTATCGAATGTCTGTGAATACTACCAACGGTTTCTCACCTTTTCAACTCTTTTACGGGCTGGAAGCAGTCTTTCCAATAGAGTGCCAGATCCCATCTCTAAAGTTGGTAGTACAGTTATTTCCAGACACTTCACCGCTTGAGGAATGATTATTATATCTCAAGCATCTCGATGAGTAGTGACGTGATGTAGCCTTGGATAATGAGGCTCACAAGAAAAAATTCAAGTGTCAGTATGATTAGTCTGTTCATCCTCAGATTTTCTCCGAAGGCGACCTTGTTCTGGTCTATGACCAAGATAAGGATCCCCTGGGGGCAGGCAAGTTCAAACCCATGTGGTTTATACCTTTCATCGTGAAGGAGGTACTAAAGAAGGGCAATTATCATCTGGTTGAATTCAAAGGGAACGCTTTAGTGGAGCCTAGAAATGGGCTCTACCTAAAGAAGTATTACTCGTAGGTGGGTCGCCTTGGGTGACTTCTTGTACATATGTATAGTTATTATATAGTTAGTTTGTTTTATCTTCTTTTTTTTTATGGACGTGTCGTTATTGATGTCATATTTTTCACCATGACAGATGTCAAGTGAATCAGAGGTGATCGTTGGGTTCACGAACGGCACTAGCCAACACACTTAGAGGCTTGCTTCCACAGCTTAGGTGATATTCACACCTCAAGACCAGTTGTTTTCTTCTGGAGGTATCTGTTTAGGTAACGCCACAAACAATGTCGTCGAGTACAATGTAGTAATAGAGTTGCTTCATGACACTTTGTCTCATGGTATCTCCCACCTTCGGGTCTACTTAGATTCACAACTGGTTGTGTCCCAGTTAAATGGGGTTTACCGCGTTTATGATCATAATCTACACTGACAGTTCCTTAGGGTACATCTCTTAGAACGTTGCTTTGATTACATTACGTATATCCATGTTCCTAGGAGACTAAATTAAACGACAGATAATCTATCTAATCAAGTATTAGATTGGCATATTACACATAGATAGAAAGAATCACACACATACACATGTACATACATTGTAAAAATGTGATCCATAAGACATAAAAGATGTACACACACACACATATATATATATCAAAAGTATCAGAGTACATAGGTGGGCGCAAGCGCCTCAAAAAATAATATATCCAGCATACATCGTGGGGATTATTCCCTCAAAAATATACAGAAGAGTGCCCTCGGCACGTAAGTAGTCCACCCTAGCTAAGAACGGGGCTTGTTGGCCCTACCATAGTGAACGACGATGTTTTCCAAACACTAGAAAAGATGGACCCACATCCATGGCACCCCAACTACATGAGGCTACATAGATGGCGGGAGATACTCGATCTCAGTCATGGGCACTGTACGAGCGAGTGCGGTGAGGTTCCGCTCCACCCATCTCAACACTCTCTCAGCCTCTCTAGCTGGAGGTCCCCCTGTTGTTTTTGCTGGTCCAGTGGTTGTTGTTCGTGCTACCTGTGGTCGAGGAAACCTCCTTCTCCTTGAAAAATCTATTGGATGCACTGGTCCCACATATGTACATAACATATACATAGTTGTCAGATACTCTAGCACACATAAAAATAAAATAAAAATTAAAAAACTTTTTAAAGAAAACATACCTATCTCTCCTCGCTCTTCTCCAGGAGGTACGGGCATATCAGGGTCCCTGGAGAAGTTGATCCCGACATAGGGGTATTCCTCTATAGCCGAAATCTACCGAGACCACCAGTCAAAGAAAGTATCATCAAAGGCCTTAATGGTCCTCCCTCCCCCCTTTCGTGACAAAAATGCCTCCCATCTGCACACTTCTGGGAAGGAGGCCACATGCCCTCATACTGTCTCTCACGGATTGAGACTGGGTACCCTCTTGAAGAAAAAAGAGCATAAAACAATGTCGAACCCAAATTTTTTGTTGCTCCACCCACGAAACTCTGTGAGCTATCTCTTCATGCACTCGAGCATGGTTTTGATCCAGTCAAACACTCGTGTGTTTAAGCACTGTACTGCACAATGCATGTGCACCTGGGAGGCCTGATGTAAGGTCATGGATCCAGTGATCCGCCCAATAAGTAAAACTATCACTTTCAGTGATAGGTTGGTAATATTTTGGATCGAAAACTGAGAACCCACTTTATTTGTGCCATCCTCACAGTGTAGCCCAATCAAATTGGCAATGTTGTGAGGCCCAGTGGGAAAATCACAAAGGTTGAAGGTTCCCCTCTCCTTGAGAGGCCAGTCAAAAAATAGATGTCTTCAGTCGTTGGAGTCAACGAATGCCCCTCAAGAATAAACGCCTTAGCGTCGGGGTGCCAATAATCCACCAAGGCATTCAACAGCCTGGGTTGTGCCCTCATGAGTGGACATCAGAAGATTTCCACAACCCACATTGTTTTAATGCAGTGACAACAACAGGGTATTCTTCAACCAAGAAACCAATGTCTGTGTGCTCCCTCTCTCTCCATTGGACATACATCCTGTCAAATGACAAGTTCATGGAGGAGGTTAGATCGTGTATTTTATTTTTTCTACCTTTTTGAGGGTGTACGCGGGTTGTAGTGAGTACATTCGTGTATGCACACGAGTAGAGTATTTTCTGCCCATGGGATGTCCTTGGAAAACCCGTGTACACATAGGGATTCCCCCTTTTAGGAGTGTGTGCCCCCCCAAAAAACTAAAACTAATGCAAAAAGAAGTATGGAAATGCAAGAGGAGCTAGTTTGTACTTACTTGGTCTGAGTGGAAGTTTGTTTCGTCCTCTGAAGCTCCCAGAATCAACTCTTTAAGAAAAGGGGTGTTTTTGTCTTTTTGGTTAATTCTCAATTTGCAATGGTGAAAATGAGCTGTTAGCTTCTATTTATAGACTTTTTTGGCCTTTTTTGTCACTTTTTGAACCCTTTTGTCATTTTTTCTGGCTTGAAAATCATTTAGCATGGTTATTGAGTTTCTCATTGGATGTTATGATACACTTAACTTTTGGTTTAAAAACATTTTTGGGAGATGGGTCACCTTTTAAGATTCTTTGGTAAAAGTCATTTTTTCCAACTTTTTGCATTTAAGTTAGGATTCCACCTCCACTTTTTGCATCTTGTTGTCTTTTCCTCTTTTCCATAGGATCGATCCCACCGAATTGTGACACAAAACCATCATTTCTTCTCTAGAAGTGTCGTAATTTAGTGGTAGAGCCTACCTTCACATTGATGCCCTAGGTAGATCCTGGTTGCATTTTGGTGTCCATGCTGTCTTTAATGACTTTAGGCTCGAGATTCCTTGTTAGTATTGTTCTATTCATGAGATTAAGCCTCATATGTTTGATGTGCTATCGCTCTTGGCCTCACCCTCGGGAATCCCAAGAAAACGGGTCTTCTTTTAAGCCCTTTTCAGACTCTTTAAACACAAAAATATTGTCGAGCAATCTTGTTGTCCTTCACACTCGCCAAATCAAAATTTGAAGGCATGTCTGTCCAGCGGTAGTTTACCCCTTTTTTGGTCCAGATGGTCAATTGTATGAACAAAGGTATACTCTAGGAACTCCGTTTCGCTAGAAGTGTATTCTCAGGTATAAATGTAACCCTTTTTCAGGCTTGAGGGACTAAATTTACGAAAAAAGGAACCCCCACGGAGTCCATAGTTAATCTCTTTTCAGACTCCCTAAAATTGAAAAGATTGTCGAGTGACCTTGTTCCTTCACACTCGTTAATTAGTCCAGAAGAACATACTATACAGAGTCCATAGTTAAGCTCTTTTTAGTCTCCTTAAAATTGAAAAGATCATTGAGTGACCTTGTTCTTTCACACTCGTTTAAATTGGTCCAAGAAAACATCTACTAGCACAAGTTTACCCCTTTTTCTGGCCTGTAGATTAAGGAGGAAAAAGGTACACCTTGAGAGATTCATCTCTCCGAGAAATTTCTCCTAAGTAGATTTTATACTTTTTTTGGCTAAGGAGACTAAATCTAGAAAAAGGATGTGAGTCCATAGTCAAGCTCTTTTTAGACTCCTTAAAATTGAAAAGATTGTCGAGTGATATTGTCTGTTTCACACTCGTTAAAATGGTTTTGAATAGACATCTTTTCGGTGCTAGTTTATCCCTTTTTCGAGCCGACTAGAATACCTTCGAAAAAGGTACCCCAATGGAGTCTTCTTTTACATTTTTTCAGACTCTCTAAAACATGAAAAAAAAACCATCGAGCTTACCTTCTCTGGGCTTGTGAAAAATACATTGAATGGGGTTTCATCATGTCTTGCTAATAACAATTGCATCTCTGCGTCTTTGGCCTAATGCCAGCTCCATGTTTCTCTCAATTGAACCTTTTAAGCATGCCTTATATGCAAGCCTTGTAGCACTTTTACTTTGCGACCTGACACCTTGAACCATAGAGGAATTTTCCTGAGTGTCCTTTTCCTGCACATGTCTTCTTTCTATGAGAATTAGCATGTTCCTTGCGCTTGGAACTAGTATGATTTGTGACACTCATTCATCCTTTGTAACATAGAATTATTTTATTCTTTTTCAAGCTCTTCAAAATATTGAAAAAGACAAAAAAATCAAAGATACCCAAAAAGAGGATGGGAAATTTATTTTCTTTTTATGGCAACATAATGAGCCACCCTTGGAAAAAGCACATCCTTTCATTTTCCATCAATCATTGGGATTTAATATGAACTTAGTAATTTTTTACCACTACATAGAGTTGTGTCCTCCTCCATTTGGTTATCCTTCCGAACACATGGAGAGTTTGCGTTGCCCCCTGCATCATGAAATTATGTCAACGTCATGCTTCCTAAGTCTGATCATCAGTCATGCTCTTGTCCAGGGGAATTTTTACCCAACTTGAGTTGGCCTTTCTACAGTTTGTGTCTTTCCCTCATACACGACCATCCCCAAAAGTCCAATCAAGTCTTTGCTTGAAATTATTGAAGTTCTTTGCCTGATCACCGAGATCCTCTTGTTTGTTCCCCAATGAGCCATCAAATACCTCTAGATAGTGAAGTCATAGACTTACATTACACTCCTACCCAATTTTTGAATATCTTGAAGTTATTTCTTGAGCTCTAAAGGCCTCATCTCCAACCATCAAGCGTCATTGGCTTCTTAAATATGGATACTATACATGTATATATTTGATTTTGAGATGTAGATCTGCTATGTATTGCTCGAGGCTACACTTTATATAGTTATATGACATGGATATATAGTGTATTTGATTGGAATCCATGATTTATTTCATCCCGAGCATGGGTATGCCCACCTCAATGAGACAATTGTTATTTTTCTGATGGCACCTCTCGAACTCTGGTCTCGGGCTCACTCACTTTGTACGTTGGTGAAGATTTGTAATGTATTTTGGCCATCAGATTCTCTTCTAACCTCACACATTAGGGGGCATCTTTTATAACCCTAAATTTCACCATACATTCATACCTGACATTTGGCCCTCTTAATTGCTATTTTTGCCAAGCCTTCACTGAGCAACTCTTCTTAAAAATTATATTTTTGAAGATGTCTGAACCTTGCACCACTAATTCATGCGTACATGTGCTTGATGCACCATTACATCTCATGTATGTATGCCAACTGCACCATTACAACCCGCATATACCCACAAATGTTGCAAAAATTAAAAAGTTGCAAGGAATTCGTTGAGATTACTGGCTATTGGGTAGTTTTCCAACTGTCCCACCGCCTATAGCCCATCACCCAATAGAATAACCATCATTTTGCGATATTAAAGGAGGTGTTGGGATCTCATTCCATACATAAGCATAAGAACAGTGAAACTTTTCCCATTTCACATCCTCTCCTTGCCCCAAGAATTGCAACCACTTTATGAGATTTGGATTAGAATTTCCCATTCTAGCCATTTTTCCTCCATCATAAGCCTATGTCATTTCCCTAGAGGAAGTGTGAGAGGATAAATATACATGGAAGTGCAGTTGGATCTTGGTGAAGAGGAGCCTAGACCAGGTTTGCAGAGTAGTCGCCAATCTCATTGTAAGTAAACTTTGTGATATCAATAAAAGGAATACTTTTTCTGTCTCGGAATATGATGTGTTCAATCTTTATGTTTGATTTAAGTTTTATACTGACATATAACCCACTAATTCGTATATGAGTGCATGTTTGTAGTTTCTTGTTTGTCTTTTTGTGAATGCAGATCAGCCTTGTGAGGAGACTTGTAGTCGAGGAGCAATCGAATGTGAAAGGATCGACATCGGATGTGGAGTTTAAGGTAGAGTTACCGAATCCTTTTACTTTGTATTTCTTGTATGAATGTGGGTATTTTCGGGGTAGTATAAAGAGTAGGATACTTTTAGACAGTTAGATCTTCCTACATGTTGAACCCTAGTGTAGTCCATAGGGGGCTTTTCCCGCTAAAGCAATACATATGCAGAAGTCTTTGAAGTGTCTATGAAAATATTCTAATGGTGGTGATATGAGCTTTGTCTTCTCTCTTTGTATGTATTTCATGTGTTTCTAATTCCATTTACATTGTCTTTTGTTTAAATTGGATAGTTTAAAGGCCCATAATTTATCTTATGATGATCTTGTCTTAAGAAATTTAAACTGTGTAAAGTTCTTCCTAACTAATTCAGAATTCATTTTATTAATTCTTTGATGCAGTTACTTGTTTTCTCTTTTCTTCTTACACTCTGCAAATTACAAATTATAACTCAGATTCATCACCTCATTTAGCCTTTATCCTCTAGATAATTCTACCGATCAGTCAATGTTTCTATTCTATTTTCAGAAATTCGACTCCATATCCTTGAGTTTCCTCCCTCTTTCTTGCTAGAAAATTTATAAAAAACCCCCAAAAAATAAACTAAACCTAGCCATTGATTTCCAAAGAAACACCAAGTGACGCGAGAGAGCCCTCTCTAAGCTGAGAAGGCTAGTACCTAGCTCTAAATTAGGTTTGTAGGTTACCTCTATCATTTTTTTATCATCCAAACAAATTTACAGAGTGATAAAATTCTGGTGCCATTTCCAAGGATCAAAAGTGAAATCTTCCCTAGGAAAAGAATGACTTAAAGCTTTAGATTTGATTCCTGAGGGTGATAGTGAATCAAACACCTTATTGGATGAGACTATTTTTACCCTGGCGACTCCATTACTAAGAGGCCAGTAGCACAAAGTAGTTTGAGCTATAAATCCTGGCTTCTAAGAGAATTCACACCAGGAGAAACCCAGACCCAGAAGCTCCAATTCCTATGTCTGATCCTAAGAAGGTTGTACACAAAATAAAATAAAACCCTATAAGCAATTACTGTGTTTGGACATGTATCTATCTTTTCCAAAATATGTTGTAAGAAGCATTGAAGATCTTGATTTTGATGTTAAATTTGAGAAAACTTTGTTTAGAACTAAATCAGAGTCTTGTTTGAGTGAAATTATCTTCGACAAGAAAAGGTTCCAAGATTTGATTTTAGCTACATCTGCTAAACCTATAGTGATTCATACTTAGAACTAATAGCCACTTCAAGTCCTTACAACAACCATGGAAGCTAGGTTTTCTCCTCTTGTACTTCCTGCTCAGTTACATGATTTTCCTCGGGAGTATAATCTAAGTATTAAGTTGTATGATGCTAAAGGAAGTGTGTCAACCCAAAAGCATCTAGATTGGTTCAATGATTTTATAGACTTATAAGAAGTGGATTTTGACGATGCAAAAATGAGGTTGTTTTCACAAAGTCTTGCAGGAGAAGTCAGAAAGTGGTTCAGAGCCCTCCCAACAGCTAGTATCATAAATTTTGAAGCCTTTGAAACCAGTTTTATTGGAAAGTGGGGTGAAAAGAAAAACCCCCTTCAGTTGCAATGAAACAGTGTAGGAGTTTTCAACCATATTGTAAAGGTCTATAATTTAATTCCTACTGAGGTAAACTCCCCCCTAAAGATGCTCAACTTAGATATGTTGATTCCTTTGAAATTTATTTCAATTTGTTATTAAGGGAACGAAGGTCTGCTTCATTAGATGATATGATGACTGATGCAATAGAAGTTGAGGTAAATTTAATGGCTTTAGGAAAGATCAAATCTAACTCTGATAGGGAAATGAACAAAGTTCAAGATAAAGCACATCCTTCAACCTCACAAAAAGTAGAATAAAGGTTTGAAACGATGATGAAGGCCATGGAGAAAATGATGGAGAGAATGGATTTGGACAGTAAGCCTAACATAAGATAACATGATGATGCCCCAACCTGAAATAAGAGAAGACCAACAACTCCACAAATCAGACAAAGGGAGCAGAGGAACCAGGGTGACCAAAAAATAAGACCTCCTTTTCAAAATAATTATGTAAATGAGAATTATGATGGAAATTTTGAAGACAACATGAATTGCTTGGATGCTAATGAAACATAGGTGTTTTTGACTAAATAAGAACATGACCATTTCATGTATGCAAATGAAATATCCATGCAAGATGAGGAGGAAAGGTTGTCAGTAGAAAAGGATGATTAATAAACAAGGTTGCAGAACGCCATCATGCAATTCCAGAATCAATATAATTTACAAAACCAAAAGGTTCCTGCAAATCCTCCAAAAGGAAATCCCACCAAAGAATCTCAGAAAAACATACCTTCTTCAAGTCAGTCCAAAAAAGACTCAGCTGCAAAATATGTTGTGGACAAAGGAAAGAATAAAGAAGAACCCCAAAATAAAGTGTCTAAAACAAGAAAGGAGAAAGTCATCAAAGAGGTAGAAGAAACCTCATCCTCCTTTAATTTTGAAAGTGAGATGGCCAAGATTAAAATCTCTGTACCATTCAACGAGTTGATAAAGAACAATGAATATAGAAATCAGATCATCAAGATGCTCAATATGGAATAAACTTCTAACACTTTGAACATACAAGATGATCATCCTCCCATCTTGTTTGGCCCACATGTGGAGGAAAGTAGTGATGTTAATGAAGTCCCTCCTTTTTATGTCAGTCTGAAGATCCATGATATGACTCTGCACAATGCTATGTTGGATTCAGGTGCATCCCATAACCTGATGCCCAAGGTGGTCATGGACCAATTGGGCATGGACATCACAAGGCCTTACAAAGATATTTTCTCCTTCGATTCAAGGAAGGTGAATTTCTTGGGCTTGATCAAAGATTTGGTGGTTTCTTTGTCCCAAATTCCATAAAAAATCATGGTGATGGATGTGGTGGTGGTTAATATTCCTCCTAAGTTTGGCATGTTGTTGTCTAGTTCATGGTCTGCAAATTTAAAGGGACTCTGCAAATGGATATTTCATATGCCACTATCCATGTGTTTGGCCAAGATAGGAAGTTGTACAGGGAATTATTTCTCAAATACATGATCAGTAACAAGGCCCAGCCAAATAACCATCCCATCTACTCTGTGGAGACTAAGTTGGGTTCTTCCATTTTCTTCAATGATTTTTGTTTTGAAGAGAAAGGGCCAGAGATTGATAGGGTTGTCAAAGACAAAGTTGATCAACAGATTGAGAAAATTTCAGAACAACAAGACAGTGCAAAGGATGAGATGTGGAGCATGATATTTGATGGAGCTATCAACAGAGAGGGGGGATAAGGGCTGGTGTGTGGATAAATACCCCCATATTGGCCACAAAACTTTTCTCTTATAAACTTTCTTTTGATTTTACAAACAACATGGCTGAATATGAGGCACTAGTGTTGGGTTTGAAGGATTTGAAAGAGATGGGTGCTAGGAGGATAGTTGTTCATGGAGATTCTGAGTTGATCATAAATAAGGTAAAGGGAATATATCAAGAAAATCATCCTAGATTGATAGCATACAAAAACACAATGCTTGACCTTCTTGAAGGATTTTCATATTATAGCCTCTCAATGATTCCAAGGGGTTAGAATTAGATTGTTGATGCTCTTTCCACTTTAGATTCAGTTTTCAAAATTCCAATCTTTCCTAGTAGGGGATATGAATTTGAGATCAAGCACAGACCGACAATGCCTGATAATATTAAGTACTGATAGATTTTTCAAGATGATAAACAAATAGAAAGTTTCCTCAAGATGGAAGATAAATTTTAAAATTTGAACATTGATGAAGAATATTGTGATGAATAGGAAGATGCAAGTGTGTTTGAAAATGATGACTACTTTAAAAATCAGATTGTTGGTAAAGAAGTAATGCAGCTAAAGAATAACATCATCCCCAAAGGCCTGGTACCGTTGGAGCAACTTTTTGACAACAATGATGTGGTCAAGAGCCCTAAAATTACTGAAAGTGATGAAGATGTTGAATATTGCAACATTGAGACTTAGGAAGATACAAAAATCATCAAACTATCCAAAACACTCAGCCCTGATGTCAAGCAAAGATATATCAATTTAATGAAATAATTCCCTGATGTTTTTCCTAGATTTAGAAAGACCTGAAAGTTTATGATACCAAGGTAATTTAGCATGTGATTCCACTCAAGGAAGGTCACAAACCTTTCAAACAGAAATTAAGAAGAATTAATCCTTTATTACTACCCTTAATTGAAAAAGAGATAAAGAAATTGTTTGAAGCCAAGATCATAGTGTCCCTGAGATTTTTTAAGTTTGTGGAAAATATGATACATGTCATAAAGAAGAGTGGGGAGATCAGGTTATGTGTAGACTTCAGAAATCTAAATAGATTATCTCTCAAGGATAATTACCCATTGCCTAAGATGGATCAAATACTGCAGAAAGTGGTTGGTTGGATCAAATACTCAGTATGGAATAGACCCATTGGACTTCAATAACCATGACATTAACACTCATTGGAAGGGACAGACTTTCGAAAATATGTTCTGGTTTGACAATTGTTCATAAGAATAGGTCTTTGACTTATGATGGACACTCCCTATAAACCATAATCAACTTTTTTTCCTCGAATGGTTCAGACACTATGGAGAGGGACTTTGGTATGTCGGGGGCACCTCTAATTGACAGACTCTACCCTACCCAGGATCTCGGACGTCCGTTTTTTTTAAGACAACTTTCTCTTCCTGTGAACATTTCTCTGCACACCAACCTATGAACCAACTCAAATACAACGAAATCCTCATAATTTGATAGTTAAAATCCCCAACGTAAATGTCTACAACAAAAGAAGTCGTTCAGAGGCCCTCGACACCAATAGTCAGAAGATGACCCCTAAAAATATGAACATCACACAACCCCCACAAATAGTGGATCTAGAAGAGGAAGATCCTAAAGAACAAGTAAACATGGATATGGCGGAGAGTTTCAACAACAATGTAGAAGTTGGGAAAGGAAGAAAGCTCCAAAGTGAAGGAATCTCAAGGAAGTTTAGCAACAAAAATCACATCTTTGATAAGGCATCTGGAGCAGCCTATCAATATAAAGAGAATTGGCAAAGAAATATGCTGAGAAAGGAAACTTGGATATGAGTGAAATGAGGGAGTTAATCCTTGAAGTGGAAAAGATATCTTAACTCGAAGTGGAAAAGATATCTCAAAGATAAAGTCTTTGTTCATAGTGAGAGATATAGAGAAGAAGACATTCAATATAACAGTTGCACATGAGGATAAAGTGTTTGAGATCAAGCTGCATTATGAAAACATCAAGGTAATTCAAACAAATTGAAATTCCATAGGAATACCAGTGAGATGTTGTATTCATATTACTTGGGTCTAAGCCTAAAGAATTCAAAGATGTCAACTTGCAATTAAGTCGAAGGGAAGTTGAGGGAACAAAAATCATCCAGCAGATCTTTGAAAACTACGGTCAAGAGGATAGAGTTTGAAGGCCCTCAGGGAGTGAAATCCTCCTTAGAATAAAAAGACAAGCTAATCAAAAGCTTGAAAAATAAACTAAAAATTTCTGCCACAAAGCATCCACAAACAATAGAACTAGTTTCTCTAGAACAATATAAGGAGGCATTTCGACAAGAGGGCATTGAATTACAAGGCCAAGGCATTACGCCTAGAAAAAGAGAAAAAGAATTGGTCACAAGGATAGATAGAAGTACCAAACATGGTTTTAGTTGTACCTTCTACTACAGAAGTTGGGCCAAGAACTGAAGGAATTTTCCATGCTATGTCACAATTTATCTTGAAGGTGGGAGAAATAAAAGGTTTAAAGGGAGATATAGATAAATTGAAGCAATAAATGAAAACAAAACATGAGAGGATGGCTCAAAATTCTCAAAAAGGAGAATCAAGCTTCTTTGCAGGAAAGAGTATACAAGTTGAAAACAAGGTTGAGAGGAAATGGACTGTTGCAGAGAGCCAAACATATCATATGGGATTCTATTGATGTTGAAGATGCCAAGTTCAGAGTGTACGAATTAATACTCGACAAATATAGCATGGACATCACAACCTGTATGTTTATTCATTGTAAAATGATAACTCACAAGAAATCATCGAGTGATAAAATTCCATAAAACTCAAGAAATTGCATCAATTAATCATGTTGTCATTGATGCCAATGGTTTGATTGATTGATGTCATTGATTGATGTCAAGGATTGATTGATGTCAAAGGATTGATCACTGATGATTTATGTAATATAATATGTATTGTCCTGATGAGAATGCAGATGATGAAGATTTGGATCAATGAGCTGTCATTGATACATGATGAAGATGATTGATGTGGTTCCATTGGTATATGATGCATTGTTGGAAAAATGTATAGATGACTCAATATTGTCTTATCATGATTTATATAAGGTGCACAAATGGATGAAATCCAAAGTATCCCCTTATGGTGAAATCCCTCACCTGAAGACTTTAAGCAGAGATTGAGTTATCCTAGAAGAAATGGTTGGAGGACCCATGCCTCATTATCAAGTATCACGATTGAAAAGGTGTACAAATGGAAGAACTCCAAAGTGGTCCCATTATGTAATATATTTAAGCATGGCCCTCAAAGGAAGACGCTTTGCAGATTGAGCTATCCTAGAAGAAAGGTTGAGGACCCATGCTCAGGCTGAGGAATAGATGAAGATCAAGGAAATTGTTGGTGAAACTATCCTATTGGATAGTGTTTGTCATGCCATCAGAAAGGTGGAATGTCAAGATAACTCCTCCTCCTTGTTTGAGAGTTATGGTTCAATAAGATGAGGACCTCACGAAGGTTTGAAGCCCCAAAGTCAAAGCATAGTCAAAGTGACCAAGAAGAAATGATAAAATAAGGTGACAAAATCAAGAAGGAACATTTATGGAAAGTGGTTAACCCTAAAAATAAGGAAAATAGGTTATGACCTAGAAATGGGTTATTAATATTATTTCACCAAGGTGGATTATTTAAATAATCAAGAGAAGTGACAAAATCATGAAATGATAAAAGCAGGTGACAAAATCAAGAAGGAATATTTAAATGTTAGCATTGAGAACTCTCATTAATGGAAAGTGAACTGCAATAAGGAAAAATAGGTCAAGGGACTCTAGAAAATGGGTTAAGTGACCTAAAATGGTTTAAGGGACCTAAAGGATGAAAGTATAAATAAGATAGCAATGGTCTCTGTAGATCATCCCCAGGATCAATGAGAGCCTTGTGGGAATATATTTGAGCATTGATGAAGCTCTCTTGTGAGAGCTTCTTGAGTATTTTGGTGTGGAACACTTGATGATATTGAAGATCTATAGGCGACTTAGGTAAACTGTGGGATATCTAAGCCAAATTCCCGAGGAAAGTGAAGAAAGAAGGCCGAAATGCAAGGAAGAATTACATTCATTGTGCTTCTACATGTGTTATTTACGGTGTCATCTCACCATTTTCAATTCATAATTTTTCATAATGATCTCGATCCTGAAATTCTATTCAAGGAGAGAAAACATAGCCAAGTATCTGGTTAAAAATTCAACTTTTGGTCGTTGTAGTTTAGGAGTTACACCGTGGAAAATAGGGTTTGAGTTAGTCCTTAAATCCATCAAAATCAGTGTTTTGGGTAAATGTCATAACTTCATAAAAGATCCAAATCTTGAGACAAATTGTGTTGGTTATATTACAGTTCTTAGTATTCTTTTGTAATAGTTTCCAAAATATATTCATCAAATATTTTGAAGTGGCACGCCACAAGGTCGCCTCTGTGAATAAGCCGAATTCACAGGTATGCATTTTTTCTATAACTCCTTTCCTAGAGGTTCCAAGTAGTTCCGCTTTGAGGAATTGCATAAAACAAAATAAAACATTTTGTATCAGCCAGATCTCATTCAGTATAGGTAAAAAGCTATGATTATTATTTCAAGTCGTGGTTGTTGGACTAACCCAAAACTAGTCATGGTCGAGACAAGGCTTGATGAGCTGGCACATACATGAGGTGTATAGTTGATGATGTTGGTACATATTGATGAGTCATTGTTGACAGCAGTTGACACATCATTGGTATATATACTTGGTACACGGCTGGATGCACTTGTTTATGGTACAAAAGGCCTGATTACATGTGTGTTGTTTGGTACATGGTCAGATGTAACTTGTTTATGGTATAGGCTGGATTACGGTGTTGTTTGGCACCGTGTTGGTGCATGGTTGATTCTCTGTTTATGGTACAGACTGATATTTGTTGAGGATTTGTTGCCTCATCTCAATTGGGCGATGCCGAGAATGCAAGTTGAGTCTTGCATATAGAGCCGGTGCTCTGAGTAGATTTGGTAGTAATTCTATTCATTTGTTGTTAATAAACCCCAAGGATTGTAGTCCTAATAAAAAAGAAAATTGTACATACATCTTGTGTCTTTGTGTTCATTGTGGTGATGACTTGTTGATGATATATTGCTGATATATGTTGTCAATGGGAGAAGGTGCTCACATCTAACTCGGGTTATAAATGACAACAATGGGTAAGGAATAAATGTTGAATGCTAATTGATGAGTTTTCCTTTTGTGCAAGAGGGAAGTTTTGGGGAAAAAGAGCCCCCACACTCATTCACCTCTAGTGGTAGGTGTGTCCAACACCATCCCCACTATATATATTTAGACCATTGGGGTCAAATACAGGACCACATTGATTGTTTGGGCTAGGAGGGTCATTTCCAAACATAACTTGCTAAAATCAATTCAAACCAAGGCCATACAGATGGAACAAAGTATACATGAATTCAAATATTTGTTTGAAGAATTGTTCATCAAAGGCCTCCCACCACTTTGGGATGGAAAAGGAAATTTGTATGATCAGAGGAGCCAAAATCCCTCACTTCCAATGCAGAATGGAAGCACCAAATTTGAAATATGGAGGAAAATTTGAGTTGAGCAACCCTGGTGAAATATTTCACCATGGATTTTGAGATATCCATCAGCCTCTCAAGACAAAGGAATATCAAATTGTCATGTCATATGCTTCTTGGATTGACTTGGATATCCTAATAAAAGAAATTATGGATTACGAGATCCCTTTTGACTTGCAGTGGAAAGAGATAGGGCGACCAGGAAGGAAAAAATACAATTTTTCAGGAACCAACTAATAGCCTCCAAGTTTCACCAGAATGGTAGATTTGGTAGAGGACCAAACAAGACAAATGGAAAAGACAGAAGCTGAAGAGTCATAGGAATCGACAGTTGGTTCATGAAACATTTTTTGATTAATCATTGTAATCGGTTCCCATACCCAAAATGTCGATGTAATTATCAGAATACTAGAAGTCAAACACTTTAGTTCAAGCATTGTTAATATTGAACCCAACTGTATAAATGTTAGAAGTTCCAAATGTATTAATGTTTTCATAAGTGCAAGGGCACAATTCAGGTTGTTCTGAACCTGAATTGTACCTTCAAGATGAATTAAATACATATACGTAAGATTTTGAAGTCTCTAAGAAAATATTCTAATGGTGTGATATGAGTTTTGTCTCCTCCCTTTGTATGTATTTCCTATGTTTCTTATTCCATTTACATTATCTTATGTTTAAATTGGATAGTTTAAAGGCCCATAATTCATCTTATGATGCTCTTGGCTAAGCAATTTAAACTATGTAAAGTTCTTCCTAACTAATTCAAAATTCATTTTGCCACGTTCTGATGACTTGTTTTCTTTCTTCTAATAACTGCACTACAAATTATAAATCATATTCACACCCTATTTAACTTATCCTAGATAGTCTCACCGCACTCAATCGTTGTTTTATTCATTTTTTTACTCCATAGCCCTAAGTGTCCTCCCTATTCCTTGCTACAACAAATTTATAAAACCTCCCAAAACTAAACCTAGCCATTGATTTCCAAAGAAACACCAAGGGACACGAGAGAGCCCTCCCTGAGCTGAGCAGGCTAGTACCCAAATTTAAAGTAGGGTTTTAGAGCCACTTCATCATTTGTTTATCAACCAAACAAATTTACATAGTGTCAGAGGGCATTTTTTAATGATTTTTTCTTCATTTAAAAAAAAGATTTGAAAAGATTTTCTCCTTTCTCTCTTTATTTACTTTTAATGTAATTTTTTTTTTGAAAAGTTAAAATAAATTCTCAAGTGACCATTTTCCTGGATCCTATTTTGCTCTTTTATTTGCATAGGGATCCTGGGTGGTGTCAAGGCCATAGTTTCAATTAGGTTGTAATTAGTTATAATTTTAATGTTTAGAAAAAAAAATTGCTTTTAGAATCACTTTTTATTTAGATGTTGATTTTAAGGTTTTTCTACAACTATTGAACAGACTCAAACACAACAAAATCCTCATAATATGATAGTCAAATTTCCCAAAGTAAGTGTCTACAACAAAAGAAGTCGTTCAGAGGCCCTCGACACCAATAGTCAGAAGATGACCCCTAAAAAATATGAACATCACACAACCCCCACAAATAGTGGACTTGGAAGAGGAAGAGCCCAAAGAACAAGTAAACATGGATAATATGTAGGAGTTTCAGCTAATAATGTAGAAGTTGGTAAAGGAAGAAAGCTTCAAAGTGAAGGAATCTCAAGGAATTTTAGCAACAAAAATCACATCTTTGATAAGGCATTTGGAGCAGCCTATCAATATAAAGAGAATTGGCAAAGAAATATGTTGAGAAAAGAAACTTGGATATGAGTGAAATGAGGGAGTTAATCCTTGGCGGAAAAGATATCTCAAGATAAGTCTTCTTTGTTCATAGTGAGAGATATAGAGAAGAAGACATTCAATATAACAGTTGAAGATGAGGATAAAGTGTTTGAGATAAAGTTAAAATATGAAAACATCAGTGCACCAAACAAATTGAAATTCCATAGGAATACCAGTGACATTCTATATTCAGATTACTTGGGCCTAAGCCTAAAGAATTCAAAGATGTCAACTTATGCAATTAAGTTAGAAAGGGAAGTTGAGGGAAAAATAATCCAAAGAAAGCTTTGAAAAACTAACACAGGATAGAGTCCTGAAGGTCTCCTCAGGAGCGGAAATCCTCTTTAGAATAAAAAGACAAGCTAATCCAAAGCTTGAAAAATAAACTAAAAATTCCTACCACAAAACATCCACAAAAAACGTAACTCCACCAAGGTTCGAAACAATATAAGGAGGCATTTCTCGACAAGAGGCATTGGAATACAAAGATAGGGTGTTGCAACTAGAGAAAGAAAAGGTGAATTAGTCACAAGGATAGATAGAAGTACCAAACATGGTTGTAGTTGTAACTTCTACTGCAGAAGTTGGGCCAAGTAATCAAGTTATTGTCTAGATACGCTTCAAGTTAGCCTCAAGGTGGGATAAATCAAAGGTCTAAAGGGAGATATAGAGAAATTAGCCAAATAAATGAAACAAAAGATGAGAGGATGGCTTAGCTTCAAAAGGAGAATCAAGATTTGCAAGAAAGAGTAGACAAACTGAAAACAAGGTTGAGAGGAAAAGGACTATTGTAGGGAGCCAAACATATCATATGGGACTCTATAGATGCTGATGTTGCCAAGTTCGGGGTGTACTTGAATTTCATCAATGAAAAATATAGCATGGCCATCACAACCAGAAGCAAGTGCACTATTGTAAATGATACCCTATCAAAGAAATCATCAAAGTGGGTTCAAAATTCCATAAAACTGCTAAATCTAACTGGTTGGATCACGTTGTCATTGATGCCAATGGTTTGATTGGATTGATGATTGATTGATGTCAAGTGATTGATTGATGTCAAGTGATTTATTGATTGATGATTTATGTAATATAATATGTATTGTCCTTTGATGAGAATGCATAGATGAAGATGGATCAATGAGTTGTCATCGATACATGATGAAGATGATCGATATATTCCATTGGTATATGATGAATTGTTGGAAAATGTATAGATGACTCCTATTATTGTCTTATCATGATTGATACTGTGCACAAATGGATGAACTCCAAAGTGGTCCCCTTATGGGTGAAAGCCCTCACTTCCGGAAGACGCTTTTGTGGATTGAGTTATCCTAGAAGAATTGTTGAAGGACCCATGCTCCCACATTATTATCATGATCGATAAGGTATACAAATGGATGAACTCCAAAGTGGTCCCCTATGGTGAAAGCCTCATGGGAAGACGCTTTTATGGATTGAGTTATCCTAGAAGAAAGGTTGAGGACCCATGCTTGTATGAGGAATAAACCAGATGAAGATCAAGGAAATTGTTGGTGAAACTATCCTAGATGGATAGGTACAAGTTTGTCATGCCATTTCTGGGTAGGAAAAGGGAATGTCACATAACTCCTCCCTGTTTGAGAGTTAAGTGGCTCACGGGTGATGAAGGGACCTCTCTACAATAGCTGGGCTCTTGAAGCCCCAAAGTCAAAGAAGTCAAAGTAACCTAAAAGAAGAAAATGATAAAATATGACAAAATCAAGAAGGAATATTTATGGAAAGTGGTTAACCCTAAAATAAAGAAAATAGGTTAAGTGACCTAGAAATGGGTTAATATTATTTATTCAAGGTGGATTATTTAAATAATCAAGAGAAGTGACAAATCAAGAAATGATAAAGTAAGGTGACAAAATCAAGAAGGAATATTTAAATGTTAAAGTATTGGAGAACTTTCATTTATGGAAAGTGGTTAACCTAAAATAAGGAAAATAGGTTAAGTGACCTAGAATGGGTTAAGTGACCTAAAATGGGTTAAGTGACCTAAAGGATGAAAAGTATAAATAAGATAGCAATGTCCTTGTAGATCATCCTTTGTGGATCAATGGAGAGCTTCTTCCTGGGAATATATTTGGAGTATTGATTGAGAGCTTCTTATGAGAGTTTCCTTGAGAATATTTGGTGGGAAACACTTAAGGATATTGAATATCCATAGGTAACTGAGGTAACCAAGGATATATAAGCCGAAATGCCAAGTGAAGAAAAGAAGGTCAAATGCAAGGAAGGATAAATTCTTTGATGGTTCTTTCTAAGGTATGTTATTTACGTGTCATCTCACCCATTTTCACTATAACTTTTATATAATGATTCAGACCAAAAAAAAATTATTTACATAAAAAAAAAAAAAAAAAAAAAAAAAAAAAAATAAAAATTCATCTTGTGGGTCGTTGTATTTTGGAGTTACACCTCAGGGAAAATAGGGTTTGTATGTTCCCAAACTAGTCAAAATCGTTTCCTAAAAATCACACAACTTCTTCCAATGTATCCAAATTCAAAGGAGAAAATCTGTGTTGGTTATATTATAGTCTATATTATTCTCTGTAACAGTTTCAGATATATTAATCAAATATATGTCTGGGGTATTTTACAAGGTCGCTTCCCCTAGGAATAAGCCGTAATCTAGCATGCCATTTCTTAATTATAACTCCCTTTCTAGAGGTTCCAAGTAGTTCCACTTGAGAATTGCATAAAACACAATCAAGAACATTGTGTATCAGTTTCTGATCTTTTATCTTATAGGTACAAAGTTATGATTATTTCAAGTTAGGTTGTTGACTAATCCAAACTAGTCACGCAATATTGAGACAAGCACACAGTTGGCACATACATGAGGTGTATAGTTGATGATGTTGGTACATATATTGATGAGCTTCATTGTTGATGAGTAGTTGACACATGATTTTTATATACTTGGTACATGGTTGGATGCACTTGTTTATGGTACAGGTTGGATTACTGTTGTTTGGCACAAAGTTGGTGCATGGTTGATGCCCTTGTTTATGGTGTGTGTAAATACGATTGATATTTGTTGAGGATTGTTGCCCCATCTCACAGGATAAGAATGCAAGATGATCTTGCATATAGATATTATGGTATGCTCTCTGTAGAGTTGTATCTCAGCTTGTTGCTAATAAAACCCCAAGATTGTAGTCCATAATAAAAAGAAAATTGTACACATACATCTTGTGTTTCAGGTTCATTGTGGTGATGACTTTGTTGATGATATATTGTTGATATGTGCTCTCACATATATTATAAATGACAACAATGGGTAATGAATAAATGTTGAATGCTAATTGGGATGAGTTTTGCAAGAGGGAAGTTTGGGAAAAAGAGCCCACACTCATTTCTACTCCCTCTAAGTGTGGTAGGTGGTGTGTCCAACACCATCCCCACTATATATATTTAGACCATTGGGGTCAAATATAAGACAACAATGATCATCTGGGCTAGGAGGGTCATTTCCAAACATAATCCTGCTTAAATCAGCCCAAACCAAGGCCATACAGATGAAGCAGAAAGTATACATGAATTCAAATATTTGTTTGAAGAGTTGTTCATATCAAAGGCCTCCCACCATTTTGGGATGAAAAGGAAAATTGTATGATCGAGAATAAAACTCTCACCTCACTCAATGCAATATGGATCACTCCAAATTTGAAATCATGGAGGAAAATTTGAAGGGAGCAACCCTGGTGAAATATTTGACCATGGATTTTGAGATATTGAATCAGCCTAAGACAAGTTGGATATTGTTGGTTGAGGAGCCTAATTATCTTCTTGATTTATAGGTCCTTTACTTTTAGTCAAGTTTATACCCCATGAAGTGACATTTACACCTCTAGAAGTATGTACACTTCCATCATGAGGGAGGCAGAGGGGGTACCTCTCCTGGCTAGGTCCAATTATCCCTATTAGGGGTTTGGGGCAAGCGGTGCCCCAAGAAAAAATTCTTATAAAAGTTAATAATTTCATTGTAACCGACTGCTCATTATAAGGTCGTACATCTAATGGTAGAGATTATGTTAGGTTTCTTGCCTTAGAAGGCAACCCTCTTTTTTTATGAGGGAAATGTATCATGCCATGGCTGATGGTGAATATTGTATTCCCAGAGAGGAGACCGTGAGAGAAAGAAGATACATGCTGGTTTTATGGAAAAAATTGAAGATTCATAGGAATCAGAGTTGGTTCATGAAACATTTTGATTAATCATTGTAATCTGTTCCCATACCAAACCTGCTGATGTAATCATCAGAGTCACACTTTAGAAGTCGAAACATTTTAGTTCAAATGCATGTCATTGGAACCTCGAATTGTATAAATGTTAGAAGTTCCAAATGAATTAATGTTTGCATAAGTACAAGAGCACAATTCTGGTTGTTCTGAACCCCATTGTAATTTTCCTCTAGCCTAAATATACATATATACAAAGTCTCTTGAAGTCTCTCAGTGAAAATTTAATGGTGGCAGGTGATATATCTTATCTCTCCCTTGTATGTATTTCCTATGTTTCTGATTCTATTTACATTATCTTATGTTTAAATTGGATAGTTTAAAGGCCCATAATTCATCTTATGATGCTCTTGGCTTAAGCAATTTAAACTATGTAAAGTTCTTCCTAACTATTTCGAAATTCATTTTATTAATGCTCTGATGCAATTACTTGTTTTATCTTTTCTTCTAATACTCTGCAAATTACAAATTATAACTCAGATTCATCACCTCATTTAGCCTTTATCCTCTAGATAATTCTACCGACCAATCAGTGTTTTTATTCTATTTTCATAAATTCGACTCCATAGCCCTGAGTGTCCTCCCTATTCCTTGCCAACAAATTTATAAAACCTCCCAAAAAAACAAACTAAACCTAGCCATTGATTTCCAAAGAGACACCAAGTGACATGAGAGAGCCCTCTCTGAGCTAAGTAGGCTAGTACCCAGCTCTAAAGTAGGTTTGTAGGTTACCTCTATCATTTGTTTATCAACCAAACAAATTTACATAGTGCTAATAGAATATATTTTTTTAAATGATTTTTTTTCTTCATTTAAAAAAAAAAATTGAAAAGATTTTCTCCTTTCTCTTTATTTAATTTTTAATGTAATTTTTTTTTAAAAAGTTAGTAAATAAATTCTCAAGTGACCATTTCGGATCCTATTTTGGGTTTTTTATTTGCATAGGGATCTGGTGTCAAGGCCATAGTTTCAATTAGGTCGTAATTAGTTATAATTTTAATGTTTAGAAAAAAAAAAATTCTTTAGGTAGAATCACTTTTTTTATTTAGATGTTGATTTTAAGGTTTTTCTAAGCAACGATTTGATTTTTAAGGCCATACTTGAAATGTGGTAATTTTGACCTGGTTAGGAAAAGCTACCAGTAGCACCAATTTTGATTTGGGGATTTATTTTCATGTTTTTAATGCAAAAATATGGGTTTTAAGGGCTAGAGTTTGTGTTTTGAGGTCACACTTCTCATTAAGTCGGTAACTTTGTTTACAAATCTACAATATATGAATAAATGAGTTGATGTAGAGCATGGTAAAAACCATGTTATTACTATTCATTAATGTATATCATTAACATATGTCAGGGACCCACTTATGATGAAGATGGACCCCAAGGTACCTAGTATAATATAATGAGTTTGAATAGATTATATGATATCAAACACTTGTATAATAAATCAATCAGGAGTCAATGATGTAAACCAACTATCGATCACGAGGAGGCCTGCCATTGAGGACTGTAAGCACCAAGGTACTATCGCATTTCTAGATCCATCTCCTAGATAATGTTTTGAAGTCGATATGAAGAGATCCTTCAAAAGAGGGCCTTAATGTATCCCCCATCAATCGACATGAAACATACACTAAGAGATTATGTAAATACATAGTATCACAAAGTACAACTGACACAGGGATACATGACTTGAAAAGTCAACAAAATAGCAGATGCCTGACTCAAGATTAAAATTCCCTTGAACATATATCATGTCACAATGGTGACTTGGAAGCAAGACACAATATTTGGATGAATATAGTGAAACAACATAGGAGGTATTGAAGCACTCTCCATGATGGATGGAAGAGTAACCACCCAGAGGAGGATCTCTAACTCATATTACTAGGACGACTCTTAGGAAAGATAAAACCCAACTGTATGATGAGAAATCAAATAGGTACCATGTTCAAGGGTGAATCAACTAACATTATCATTTTGATAATATACCAATGGTGAAAAACCCCCACTTGTTTTTTGAATTTTTTGTATTTTTTGTCTCTTTCATGGTTTAACAAGTGCAAAAGAGGAATACAATTATGCTCGGCCTCCTTCACGATTTAACGAGCATGAACAAACGATGAAAATATTCTCAGTATGTTCCTTTCTCTTATCCTTTTACAAGCCCAGAAAAGAGATAAACGTGTACTCCACGAGAGAGAATGAGTGGCTTAACAACATGCTCCTATGTTCTGAGAGCATGGAACCGACCTAAGAAAAATGAATGAAAATGGTACAAAAAAATGAGGTCCACTCTTAGCAGTTGTTCTCACCCTAGGTAGTTGGATGAAAAACAAAGGCCAAATAATGAAAGAGGTGGATGGTAAAGGATACTACAATAGTGGTAAGTGGGATATGGGAAAACAATAGGGCAACAAAAAGAGGCATGATGCAAGAAACAAATGCATAAGAAACCATTAAAAAACAATAAACTTTTTTGGGGAACCCCCCTGAGATATGGCCAGAATATAGACAAAGAGAGAAAAATGAGGCTCAATCTTCAAGTCATGGTGGGGATAAAGGAGGGTTCTTGGGCCAACAGGAAATCATTGCATGGGAACCGAATGGAAATATGGGTGCTAGCTAGGGCACCCCTAGAGGGTAGAAACTATTGAAATATTTACGATGTGTAAAAGGAGTGGCTAATGTCGCAACATCCTTGGATTGAACCTAAGGCATAGTGCTAGAAAAATGGATGGTTAATAATGCAAAGAGGGAAACACCAATCCCTATATTCTAGTTTGGAAAAGACATGCCTCATGTTTAGTTGAAGTCACCATATTTGTAGAAAATTCCCTGTAATCCCATCAACACATGTAAACTAGATTCTAGGGGTCAAAATGCATAGTGAAATATCAAAAAAGAAAATATTTTTGGATTTTTTGGATATTATATATGAAAAAACAAATCACTCACACCACACACCTATATAAAAGGAACTACACATATTTATTCTTTACACCAAGTAAATCCCATTTCTAAGATCATTCCAAGGATTCTTTTCATCATCAATGAACTCATGAGATGATGTTGGCATTATATGGCTTACCATATCAGGACCATGCCACACAGTAATGGATTTTTTCTTATGAAGATAATCATTGTAAGTAGTCTTGTGAGGTTGGGAATCTCTTTGATGGGATCCATCAATACATGAAGGAAGTATGAAACATGAATCTTCGATGAAAGGGGTAGAAGAAAATTCAGTGGCAAGTTGTGGAAAAGACAAGTGAGCTAGAAAAGGGTCAATACTGGTGTTATCACCAAAATTTCATCCACAAATGGTTACAGGAATCCAAAATCTTCAAAACACTCATTAGTTCACTCATGGGGGAAAAATGCATCTCCAAAAAGTCCAAAACTATACAACTAGCAATAAAATCAGCATGCGTGAAAAATACACAAGGCGCACATACACGTGAGACAGACATATAACGTCGGAAAAGAGCACATGCACCTGATGTGCGATTGTGGACACAAAAATCCACCCAAACCTCAAAATGGTGCATTTATGATATTAGTCGACCTTCCACCCACTTCTGGTTCAGCTTCCAAGTCGATTTGACATCCAAATCTCGACTGAATTCGACTGGGGGGTTGGTCAAAGACCTAAAGGGCCCCTTATTCACACTAAGAACTGGTTGCATAATACCTCAAAGCTATTCTATAAAAGGAAGCCATGGGTGCACTATATTTTCAAGGAATTCATTTGTATTGTTATGCTGCTGATATTCTCTTGGAGGATCCTCTGTCCTTATGTTGTTGGGGAAAAACACCCTACAGACTGGAAAATAGAGTT
>SNQJ01S0138946.1:2257-15816 GCA_010110895.2 Picea sitchensis | reverse complement strand
CACCTGTGCAAACAAACACACATTGTAAGCTTTTTGGGATCTGTGGAAGGCCCATATCCTTCTTAAAATTGATTCCATGAACATTGTAATCTGCACCACACTTATATTCCCTCTCCATATAAAGGGATTAGTCAAAACATAGGCACTTAGGGGGTTAAAATCATTATTTCCTCTTTTACTTTCATTTTGCCACGTGGATGGCTTGCTTTGACTAAGAGTATAAGTTGGAATCATTTTTTAAATCACATATAAAACTTGCATTAGGACCATAAATTGGATATCAATCGTTGAGTATGCTCTTCTCTCGCGCCCCAAAGCGATCTTGAGAATCAGAAAGAGATTGAGGAAAAATTTCATCTCCCTTAAAAAGACAAAATCTTTAGGAGAGGACAACAACCCCCTTGGGACTCCTCTTAGTTTATTTTTCAAACACATCTTAATATTTTAACGGGCCCATACATGCCCACATATGCACAATCTAGGATAGTTTCAAAGATTTCTTAGATTAAATCACATTAGGGAGTTAAAAGGAATAGTAAGGACCCACATGTCCACATGCTAGTTTCCTAGGGACTTTAAAATTACACAAGGTTGTACCAATGACATTTAGTTAATTAGGTAATCAAGACTTGTAAGGACCAAGCGAAGTCCACATGCAACAAGGTGACACCTAATTTATTAAAACAATTTGGCACACTTTCACTTGTTCACACACAAAGTCACTAATCACTCACATAGTTTTCATCTCAAAATGTGGAGGTTGAAGTAAGTTTCCTCCAAAGGGATTCCAAAACACCCCACCCTTTTTCTTGATGAAACTATCCACTACCACTTAATTTCAACGAGATTGGCTCACACCCCAATCTCTCAAACGACCACATCTAAGTATTTTCTAAAAACTCACTAAGTTTTCCTCCACAGGAGGTGCCAAAAGAATTTTTTTAGTCTAGCTAGGATTTTGGGGATAGGCATTCAAATAACTCCTCGTTATCTAGTTCTCACATCTTCAAACAATAGAAGTTGTCAAATAGGGAAGTTTAAATCCTCCAATTCAAGTGTTCCTACACCATAAGGTAGGGAGATACCCGTGAAGGGTTCAAGGTCGACGTCTGGTTGTTATGTGCATCCCCCCTTGAGTCACCCACCTCTTGGACTGGATCTAGCCCGTGACCCATTTATTAGGCTGAAAATCTAAATGCCACACTTTGACCAAGGTACCTAGTGACCAAATTTTAGGACATCTATCCAAGTGGCAATTGTGGGCTACAATTGCACCTTGATCAGATTTTGTGTGGCTATTGGGAAATATCGCCAACTCTTTTAGAATATGCACCCTCTACCCCTCATTATAACTGATTACTTCATCCTTCACTAGTTCCTCTTTTCGTGGCTTCAAACCCCATTATTGAGTGCTATTGGAAGGTCCAGTGTTGTTTGAGAGGAAGGACGTTACGTCTTTTAGGAAACAAGCACTTGTTTTATTTGTTCTCCCACGCGGACAAAATCCACCTACCCACATGTATGTTTCTTTGTCAATTGATTTATGTATGTTGTTCATGTGATTACATATGATTGTGAGATATATTATGAATGTCCAAGTTAGACAAAGTCTCTTCTTCATTAATTACTCTCATCACCATTTTCACACATCCACTTTTCTAGTAGGACATCATATGGGACCCACATAATCCCTATCATTCCATATGCTTGCTAAATCTCCCTCCCATTCTAGGGGGAGTTCCTAGTCTTGCCAACTCATCGACCATACTTTCCCACACCCTTGTGAGTGCTACTATATTGGGATCATCTTTGCTCGGTTACACTTTGCTTGGGTCCACTTCCCAAGGTCAAACATCCCCACAATATCCTTTACACGAAAGAGGGGGGAAACTTTCTCAAGGGGAAAGTACAAACCCACCTAATCCCCTTCAAGGGTCAAGTACACAAAACACTCACACTATGGCTGGAACTAATCCTCTGCCACCACCTTAGATGCCATACTTGGCTTCCCTCAACATACCGGTTTTGACTAAACTCACCAATGATCCTATATTGCATGACCCCACATGGCTTGCAATGCCTACCAAACTGTCTTCAGACATCCCCAAGTTTGAAGGAAAAGTGGGAGACGATCCTGCCAACCATATCATGACCTTTCATTTATGGTTCTCTTCAAACAACATCACAGAAGATTCCATATGATTGAGGTTATTTCAACGTACACTCTCTGGCCCATCAACTAAGTGGTATGTAGAAAAATAATATGGGTCCCATGTGACCTTTGAGTCCTTGGCCAAAGAATTGTTGACCTTCTTTCAACTTCCAATTCGTCATGACAATGGCCTGGAACTACTCTCGAAATTTAAACAAACCTCCGCCATGCACATCGCTAACCACATTCATGAATGGCATCGGCGATGTAGTCAATGCAAAGCTGAAGCTACTCCACAACAATGTCTCAATTGGTTCCTCAAATCACTTATTTCCATCCTTGCTAAAGACGTGGCCGCCACCTTCCCCTAGTCTGAATAAGAATCCATTAGCAAGGCCCAACATTTCGAACTCATTTACTCACAGTCAGGGTACTTGTATATGGTACTACCTGATGCCCCAAGACCCTTGCCATTCGGCTAAGACAAACCTGGGATTTCTCACTCAACGGATGGATTAATTGGCACCACTACACACCACAATTCACATCCCCAACAACCACTGATGTATGGAACAACTCAATATCCACCAACATATGGAGGATCCCCTTATTATAATCCTCCCCCTTATCCACAACCATATCCCTTGACCTTTCCTCCAACCACCAGCGGACCACCGCCAACACCCACCATACACCCCGCGACCCAACCTAGTTCTGGTACCCCCTCTCCCTCTGCTTACACCCTAAGAACTAGTGAAAACACCACGCCTTCTTATGCATCCTATGGATCATTACCATAGAATAATCCATACTTTCCATTCCCTGGTCCCACCCAGCTTATTCCTTCACCACAAGAACAACCACCTGTTGGGGTTAATTTTGTTCAACCCTCTCTTGTTCAACAGTATCAAAATTTTGAACAATTGAATATGGCTAATCCATCCCATCAGTCGAACAATGCTAGAAAGAAATAAAAATATCGAAACAATAATAATCCTAGACCAGGAGGAAACCAGAACCAACCCCAGCTGAACCAACCTGCCAAGGGAAACAAAAACCAAGGGAAACAGAACCCCCAAGTGGGAAATAACAACAAACACCAAGGGAAGAACAACAAAAAAATTCGAACAAACTTCCCTTGTGCCCTTTGCGGTGAGTATGGCCATTATACTCACCATTTCCCCCAAATAGTGGACTTTAAATGGATGAAAGAATCTATAAATGGACCATGTCCCCTAGTACCGCCTGCTCCCCAGTAGGCCTCACAACAATATGTACAGCACCCACCCCCGACTGTGTTGAAAACCCCCATACCACATCAAGGGGTGATGAACACCCAACAAGAGATGCAACCTACCCTACCACAGGCATAACCATATCACAACCCGGGCACTTCTTCAGATCAAACTATCCTCCTCACTAGTGAGGAAGAAGTCCTTCTACAAATGCACATTTGTCAATATAGCACACCCTCTGACCCTACTCCCACTACCTCAAAAGCCACCCCAGTCACAACTAGCTCACCTTTGATGATTTTACGCCCTAATACTGAAACACCTCTTCGCATCCCTCACATCCCATTGCACAGGAATGTCCACAACCCTCAAGCTAGGGAAACCCACAATTATAGTCTGGTCGATGACTTGGCACAATCCCCCGCTACCATGTCAGTCTTAGAAGTTCTTCAAACCTATCCTACTCAACGAAAGTCATTACTTTCCTCTATGGGGGAAGTTGACCCTGTCGATACTTGACTTATCACATTTGATCTCGACAGTGGAGAACCCCGTCTCCCCACTCTTGTCTCTTTTCAAAGGCCAGTTAAAATCCAAAATATCATAGTCCACCACTTCATTATTGATGAAGGTGCATCCACATGCATCATGTCCAAAACCATCTAGCAAAAACTTGGCTCTCCAGATCTAATACCATCCACCATTACTCTGAGGGATTATGACGGTAGACCCTCGTCTCCTGAGGGGCTCTTCCAAAATGTCCCCGTCAAACTCGGGGAAAAACCATTCTTATTGACATTGAGGCTATCGATGCCCCACTCGACTACATTATTTTATTTGGTCATAGCTACATGTATGCTATCAAGGTAGTTGCCTCTTCTTTGTTCCAAACCATGATGTTTCCCCATAATGGAAAGATCATTACCATCGATCAAGTATCACATTATGAGCCTAACCCTTCATCCAACATAGACAACACCATCCCTTTTGTCCACACTAATCTGGATTCCTATCCACTCATCGAGATGGGAATTAGAATTTTTAAGGACCCATCCTTGCTAGGGACATACCACATAGTACCACCGCTCATCCATCCCTCAATGAAAGTATGGTTCATCTCCACCAATGGAATGACATCTGAAGATACAATCCCTCCCACCAAAGCCTCTTTCATCCCTGATGTCCCACTATTCACAAAAATCCTCCCTCAGGACTCTCCTGGAACTTGTTCAACTCTACCCATTTCTGATCTTCCTCTCCCCCAGGGCCATATCCCAGTTTTGGAAAACATTCCCCAAGCCATTACGCAAATCCCTTTCTTTTACCCCCCACCGGGTGTACAAGCTTTCTGGGTAGCTGCAACGCTCACCCTTCCTAATATTGTGCTGGAAATCCTAGTCTGGTATTTACATCTGCCTAAGATGGTCCCTCAACCATCCCTCCCTCGCCAAACAGATGGAATTCTGATGCAGATTTTGATACATACCCCCACCATCCCACCCACATCCCCACTCACTAGCACCTCTACTACAATTGGGAGCAGACGAAAAATTAAATATCCCATCACTCCACTTCCCTGACGTCTCCAACCTCCTTGCATGCTATGCGAGAAATATAGACACCCCATCAACAAATTTCCATCTCTACCAGAGCTATGCAATCTAATTCAACTCCCTCGAGAACCACCACCACTCGTCGCTTCATCCAGTACTGCCGCTATCTCCCCTAACACAAATAGAAAAGGACTGGGAACCAAATTCACAAGTGCCATCTATTCCAAATATGGCCATTATACACACCATTGTCCAGCGTTACCTCAATTCTAGCAAATGATAACCACCGTACGGCATAGATTTTAGCAAGAACCCACCCCAACACATGTCACCAACATCCATTATGTCACGACCTCAGTCAATGAACGTATGAGATGTCATTGCTCTCTATGTGAATCACTTGATCATTTCACATATCAATGTCCTATGATCATTTAATATAGGCATCGCCAACTGACCCTTATTCAAAATCCTACACACCCCCTTCCAGCAGGACCAATGAGTACCCCTACCCCATCATTTGATGTGGTTCATATCTTCTTTCCAGAACCTGAGCCACTCCCTACTCCCCCATGGTTCTTGGATGATTCATGTGAGGATTTTCCCCCAAATACCCCCAATTCTCCAATTCATTTCCCCATGAAAATTCTACGTCCAACTACCATTTTCAACCCACAATATCTTGATATTTGGTTTATTTCAAGTGAACCATCACAACCTCCTTGTGATACCCTCTCTCCATCGTCACCACCAGAAAATGGCCTCACAATGACCATCACCAAAGTTACTCCTCTCGATCCCCTATATTTTCGATAGTTTCACTGCGATGAAGACATCCTTCAGGAGTTAACTACACTGGATTTCCCATGGGACGCACTCCACCATAGAGCGCTTTTTCCTTCACAGGAAGCCTTCACACGTCCTAACTAAAACCCCATATACACAGTCGAAACCAAAGATTTTCTCCCATCGGGACATATAGATTGGTTCAATAACCCTATCCTTGCCCCAGACGCTTTTGAAGAAGGCAATATGTCCAATATTTCCCCCAACATCAAAATTGATATTTCCATCAAATCTGGGGTCTCAGAGGAAATCACCATTGGCGCTGCATGCTCTCCTGAAGAAATCACTGACTACAAAGCTCTCTTCTAGGAATATCGAGACATTTTTTCCTGGTCATACATAGAGATGCTTGGCCTTGATCCCTCTATTGTCGAACATCATATCGACACCTGGCCTGATATCACACTTATCCATAAAAAATAGTGTCTGCTACACCCATCCAAAGCTGCGGCCATCCAAGCCGAAATTGACAAATTACACGCTGCAAGGTTCATCTACCCCATTGCATATACGTCATGGGTCTCCATCTCATCCCTATCAACAAAAAATAGGGCTATCCATGTCTATACAAACTTTAGCGATCTCAATAACACTTGTCCCAAGGACAACTTTCCAATGCCCTTTATTGACCAAATTATCGATGATTGCACCTATAACAAGGCCCTGTCTTTCATGGATGGTTTCTCTCGCTACAAACAAATTTAAATTCACCCATCCGATCAGTACAAAACCTCATTCACTACCCCCTGGGGAACTGTTTCATATCATGTCATGTATTTCGGCCTCAAGAATGTAGGAGCCACTTTCCAATGCGCCATGACATACATTTTTCATGATTTGGCTCAAATCATTATCGCCTACTTGGACGATCTCACCGCTCGCTCCAAAAAACACATTCAACATCTCAAAGATTTACAAATCCTTGTGCGATGTCATCTTTGGAAGTCCTCTTGAGCTACCCTTCCCAGAGAAAGGCTCTGTTAGCTTCCTTAGGATCTTCTGAGACTTGTAATCTGGGAACAATCATGCTTGATATGATCAAATTAAAACCTCATCTTCCTTACCACATAGCATTTCAGATAGTAGTGGCTTACACCACGAAAAATTTTACTTGGAACATTTTCTGCACGGTGGTTGATGAGGGTGCCTCAACATGTGTGATGTATTTGGAGTGTTGGAAGGCCATCGTCCAACCTATTTTGTCTCCATCACCTACCCTTATTACCTCTTTAGATGTTCATTCGTTCCGACCACATGGAATCATCCCGTCTTTTACCATGTAGTTAGGAGGGAAGACCGTGTGCGTCGAAGTTGAAGTGGTTGATGCATCTCTTGACTACAATATTTTTTTAGGAAGGAGTTGGACCTATGCTATGCAAGAAATGGTCGCGACAGTTTCCTGGCTCTTATCGTTTCCACACGAGGGTTGAATCGTGACCATTGATCAGTTATCCTTCTCCCATCTTGACCCTTCATCGGGGGTATCCACAGTACCTATGATTGATAACCCTCAGCCCGACATCGTCAACGTAGGGGTTGGTTTGTTCCCACATTGGATGGGTACTTTCGATTACCCACCTCTGATCGAAAATGTCCATCACATGTCGACTGTCCCTAACCAACCTATGGCTGAAATCTTTCAAATATCGTCATTTTTCACGACTTACTTTAATGATCCATGGAATCTTCCTTCCCCATCAGCCATGATGGAAGGGACAGGTCACCATGGCATGGCCATGCCTTTGTTCGTGGTAGAAGTTGTGTACTTTATAGTTCACCAAGCTTCCGTCTACCCCGATATGACTCCCGTACAGGAGTTAGATTCGGTTCTTGAGCCTACATGGGCTCAAGGTTCCCTCACCGATACTGATTATTTAGACTTAGTATTTCCCTTAGATGAGGTGATTATTGAGGCAATGACTATTCCATACAGACCTTGGGATGATCTTTATCACCGATCTTACTTCCTCCCAGAGTTAAGAAGAATTGAAGTAGGTGAAATGACTTTGACTATAAATGGAGATAAGGCTTGTCCTATCAATCCTTTGGCTATGCATCCTGTTTACGCTGAAGGAAATATGGAAAAAAATGGTCAAACGATACCTATCGATATCTCCAGAATCCCTGGCATTGTGGAGAATATATTCATCGAAGCAAACTGCTCCCCCGAGGAGATTCAAATCTACAGAGATTTATTTAAGGAATTTCGTGACATGTTTTCCTGGTCTTATGAGGAAATTCTAGGCATAGATCCAAGAATCGTAGAACATGAAATCATGACATATCCTGATGCTAAGATGGTTCTGTAGAAGCTTCGTCCAGTCAAACCTAGGAAAGAAACAACTATTAATTCTGAAGTAGATAAACTACTCCAAGATGGTTTCATATACCCCGTCCAATTGACTCAATGGGTGTCAAATCCTGTTCCAGTCAATAAAAAATAGGGTACGATTTGTGTATGCATAGACTTCCATGATTTGAACAAGGCTTGTCTCCCCACACCATTTATTGACCAAATAGTCAATGAATGCATAGGTTGAGAAGCCTTTTCTTTCATTGATGGTTTTTCGGGATACAATCAGATATAGATCAATCTCGAATACCAACAGAAAACTGCTTTCATCTATCCGTGGGGTAGATTCTCTTATCAGAATATGCCTTTTGGTCTAAATAATGCTAGAGCTATGTTTCAGCAGGCCATGTCTTTTGATTTCCATGAACTCAAACACATAGTCGAGGCTTATCTCGATGATTTAGCGTCACGAACTTGCAAGAGAGTTGATCATCCTGCACACCTCCGACTTATCTTTGAGCGATGTCGCTACTACCGGATCTACTTGACTCCAAACAAATGTAGTTTTTGTGTCACATCAGGTCGTCTGCTAGGTTTTATAGTCTTGAAAATAGGGATCATGGTCGATCCTCTAAAGGTTGAGGTAATATTTCAATTGTCTCCCCCATGCACAATCCCTCAACTTCAAAGTCTACAGGGAAAATCAAAATTTTTACGGTGTTTCATCGCAAACTATGCCGAAATCACAAAGGGTTTTATGCATTTACTGAAGAAGGACATTCCTTTTCATTGGGATGAAGCTGCTCAACACTCTTTCGATGTGTTGAAATGTGCCCTCACATCCACCCCTCTAATTCAGCCACCCAATTATAATAAAGATTTATTATTGTACTTGGCCGCTGCAGAGTCGACCATCGATATGGTCTTGGTTCAAGAGGATGATTTGCTCTCAGAATACGTGATTTATTACCTGAGCTGAGACCTAGTTAGACCAGAACTCAATTATTCCCACATTGAAAACTTGCGTTGGCAGCAATTCATGTTGTCCAATGGTTCCTTCATTAAATCTTGTTTCGCAAGACCACCGTCATTGCTATTGTGAATCCATTTCAATACGTGTTGACATGATGTGTAATTGGAGGAAATATTAGTAGATGGATAGTTATCCTCTAGGAATTCGACTTGGATTTTGTTTCGGTGAAATCCAAAAAGTTGTTGGTGTTTGTGGAACTCATTTCAGAACTTTCGGTCGAATCAGGTGATGTTATACCCAAAGATTGGCCTATCAAAGGAGACATGTTTCTGATTGCGTCTTCAGATCCCTAGTATGGAGATATACTATTCTATCTCCAGAATTTGAAGTGCCCTACCTCTGCCTCTCATGATGAGCGTCATTGTATACGCCATCAGGCCAAAAATTATCTCATACTTGAGGACACTCTGTATCGTCGAGGTGTAGATTGCATCCTTTGCTGGTGTCTCACCCATGAAGAAGAAAAAATTGTGCTTAACAATTTCCACACTGGAGCATGTGGCAGCCATTTTTCTGTGTTGGCAACAACCCAAAAGATTCTATGAGCTAGTTACTTTTGGCCGACATTAATCAAAGATTATGTTGAATCGGTCAAGAAGTGGCACCCGTGTCAAATCTTCTCTCCGAAGATGAGGGCACACCCTGCTCCCATGTTTCCCATCATCACCGTTGGTCCCTTCACCAAATGGGGGATTGATTATGCTACATGCAACCCTCCTTCCATAAGGGGGAACCATTATATCATCGTAGCAGTAGACTAATTCATGAAGTGGGTCGAAGTTATGCCAATGTTTAAAGATGATGGTGAGACTCAGATCTCTTTTTGTTTAACCAGATAATAGCAAGGTTTGGCATCCTAAGAGAGATTGTCACTCACCATGGCAGTCACTTTCAGAATAAAATGATGTCCGAGATAACATCAAAGCTTGGGTTGAGGCAAGAACATTCATCACCCTACTACCCACAAGCGAATGGTCAGGTGGAAGTTGTGAATAAATCCCTGAAGACTAATTTACAACGAATGATCAATTCGGCTAGGTAAAATTGACATTTGATGTTGTACTCGACATTATGGGTGTACCGAATGTCTGGTAAGACTGTAACCAGTTTCTCACCTTTTCAACTCGCTTACGATCTGGAAGAAGTCTTGCCTATAAAGTGCCAGATCCCATCTCTAAAGTTGACAGTATAGTTACTACTAGACACTTCACCGCTTGAAGAGAGTTTATTATATCTTGAGAAGCTCGATGAGCAACGTTGGGGTGCAGCCTTAGCTAACGAGGCTCACAAAAATAAATTCAAGTGTCAGTATGATCGGTCTGTTCATCCTTTAATTTTCTCTGAAGGCGACCTTGTCCTAGTCTATGACCAAGATAAGGACCCCCTAGGGGTAGGCAAGTTAAAACCCATGTGGTTTGGACCTTTCATTGTGAAGGAGGTTCTAAAGAAAGGTGCTTATTGTCTGGTGGATTTTGAGGGAAATGATTTGGCAGAGCCTAGAAATGGGCTTTACCTCAAGAAGTATTACTCGTAGGTGGGTCGCCTTGGGTGACTTCTTGTAACATATTTATAGTTCTTGTACATTGTTCTTTTAGTTTTTGTCTTTTGGTTTTATGGACGTGTCATTTTTGATGTCATATTTTTCACTGTGGCAGATGTCAAGTGAATCAGAGGTGGTCATTGGGTTTGCTGACGGTGCTAGCTAACACACTCGGAGGCTTGCTTCTGCAGCCTAGGTGATTTTCATACCTTAGGTCCAGTTGCTATCTTCAGGAGGTATCTATTTAGGTGATGCCACAATTTTTTTTTCCGAATACAATGCAGTTCTAGAGTTGCTTTGTGACACTTTTTTGCATGGTATCTCTCACCTCCAAGTCTACTTAGATGCTCAACTGGTTGTGTCCCAGTTAAATAGGGTTTACCATGTTCAGAATCCGACTCTACACCGATGATTACTTAGGGTACGTCTCTTAGAATGAAACTTTGATTACATTACATACATCCATGTTCCTAGGATATTGAATCAAATCACATATACTCTAGCTAATCATATATTAGATTGACATTTTTCACACATGTAAGAAAAAGCACACAAATGCACATGTAAATACATTTGTAAAATAGATGTAATCCATAAGACGGAAAAAGATGACAAATATCCATATATATATATCAAAAAATATCAGAGTACATGGGTGGGCGCAAGTGCCTCAAAATAGGTCCAGTAAGAGTCATGGGGCTTATGCCATCAAAATATATACAAAAGGTTCTCTCGGCATGTAAGTAGTCTAGCCTAGATAAGGGCGGGGCCTGTTGGACCTGCCATAGTGAACAACGATGTTTGCCAAACTCTGAAAGAGATGGACCTAGGTCCATGGCACCCCAACTACAAGAGGTTGCACCGATGGTGGTAGGTCCTCGATCTCTACCATTGGGATTGTGTGAGTGAGTGCAGTAAGTTTCCGCTCCACCAGTCTCAAAATTCTATCAGCCTCTCTAGCTGGAGGCCCCCCTACTGCTACTGGTCCTGGCTCTAGTCGAGGACGTCGCCTGGTCCTCGCAAAATATGTTGGATGCACTAGTCCCACATCTGCACATAACAGATACATACTTGTCAGATACTCCAGTACACAAAAAAAAAGATATATATAAAAAATAAATAAAAATTAAAAAAACTTTGAAAAAACAAGCATACCTAACTCTCCTCGCTCTACTCCAGGAGGTACGGCCATGTCAGGGTCCCTGGAGAAGTCGATCTCGGCATAGGGGTAGTCCTCTATCGCTGGAATCTGTTGAGAACACCAGTCAAAAATCTTGTCATCGAAGGCCTCAATGGTCCTCCCTCCCCCCTGTCGTAGCAATAGCACCACCCATCTACATAGCACCAGGAGAGTGGCCTCGTTCCCTTGTATAGTCTCTCGAGGACTAATGTTGGGTAACCTCTCAAAGAACAAAGAGAACAAAATGGTCCCAAACCTGAATTTCCTATGTGCCCACACTCGACAATCTTTCAACTGTCTCTTCATGCATGTCAGCATGGTTGTGCTCTAGTAAAAAAATTGTGCATTTAAGCATTGAACTTCACAATGCATGTGTCCCCAGGAAGCCTGATGCAAAGTTGTAGATCCAATGATTTTCCCAATGAGTAGAATAATATCTTTCAGTTGTAGGTTGTTGATGTTATGAATAGGCACCTAAGAACCTACTTTCTCAGTACCAGCCTCACAGTGGATTCCAATCAACTCCTCGATGTTGTGTGGCTCGAGGGGAAAAGTGCACAAGTTGACTGGTTCCCCTCTTGTTGAGAGGCCAGTCAGAAAATAGATGTCCTCAGTCATTGGAGTCAACAATTTTCTCTTGAGCATTAATGCCTCCACATCTGGGTGCCAGTAATCTATCAATGCATTTAGCAACCTGGGTTGTTCCCTCATAAACGGACACTGGAAGAACTTTAGCAACCCACATTGTGATAAGACAACGAAAACATTGGGGTCTTCTGAGAACAAAAAATCAAATTCCTCATGTTCCCTCTCTCTCCAATGAACATACATCCTGCAAGAAGACAAAATCATGGAGAGTTAACTCTTGCATTTTTTATTTTTTCACATGTTGGAGGGTATACACGGGCTGTAGTGCATACAGTCACATATGCCTCTGTGAAAAGTTTCAACTGCATGCAGGCATACACATGTTGTCCCAGGACAACCCACATACACGTAGGGCCAACCCTTTTAAAGGTCAGCACCCCCCAAAAAAACAAAAATAAATACAAAAAGGAGGGATGGAAATGTAGGAGGGGCTAATTTATAATTACTTGGTCCAAGAAGAATTTCGTTTTGTCCACTGAAGCTCCCGAAATCAACCTTTTTTACAAACGGGTGTTTGTTGACTTTTGTTCAATTCTCAATTCGTAATAGTGATAATGAGATGCCAAACTTCCATTTATAGACTTTTTTGTCCATTTTCATCATTTTTTCAAACCCTTTTGTCGTTTTTTCTAACTTAAAAATCATTTAGTATGGTTGATGAGTTTCTTATGGAATGTTACGATAAGTTTTACTTTGGGTATTGGGAAACTTTTTGGAGAGTTGGGTTATTTTAAAGATCTTTTGGTAAAAAGTCATTTTTTCAACTTTGTGCATGTAAGTTAGGTTTCCACCTCCACTTGTTGTACCTCGTTGTCTTTTCTTCTTTTCCATAGGATCGATCCCACCGAATTGCGACACAGAACCCTCACTCTTTCTCTAGAAGTGTCATAATTTAGTGGTAGAGCCTACCTTCACATGGATTCCCTAGGTAGATCCTGATTGCATTTTGGTGTCCATGTTGTCACTAATGACTATAGGCTCTAGAGTCCTTATTAGTTTCTCCTGATGACAAGTATCAGCCTCATTTGCATGATTCATTATCACTCTTGACCTCACCCTCGGGACTCCCAAAACACAAT
>SNQJ01S0138944.1:2544-25276 GCA_010110895.2 Picea sitchensis | reverse complement strand
ATATACTAAGAAGACATTTTCATTTTGAATCATCTTGTACTTGAACATTTAAGTGGGGTAAAAGGAGGGTTCCCCCTCGAAGAGGCTTATTATCTTAAATTATCTCTTTTTCAAGGCGTTGAGTACTTTTCTGAGGATTTTCTATGCTATATTGATATTTGGTTCTTAACAGAGTGCTACTGTAACTTATTAATGCAATATACCATTTATTCACGATTAATGCATGACATATAATAACTCATTCCTTTAGCGCATCTATGATCTACTAAGACAATAAAGAAATACATTCATTCAATCACATAACACAGATGTTTCCGTGGTTCACCCCCTCCTGGGCTACGTCCACAAATATTTGTCTCTTGGCTCTTTTATTATTGTTGTTTTTTCATTATAGCATCATGTGCTTTACAATTTCCTTCTGCTGGGTCAACATCTATTATGAGGAAAACTAGATCGCATCAGGCTCCTCAACCTATGATCTAAACCTCAAGATATACCATCCTCTCACCTCCTTATCTCAACAACTTACAAAAATAGGTCATACAACAAAACCTTACATATAATTTGACTCTCTATAATAACGCCTAGTCTCCAACACTTCCTGAGCCTATTCCTATGAGACCTAGGTATCTCTATTTATACGTTTTTGGATCTTCATCCATTACAATACATTACAAAAAACATAACCCTAAATGTTGGTAATTCTTCCATGCATACACTCGTGTTGTTCTTCCTTCCAGCTGTCACTTTTTTTGTGCATGCATTCTTTCCCAAAATTGCCTTGCTTTCTGCCTTGGTCTGCTTCCAATAGGCCCCCAACACTGACATGTGGATCATCCCAAGTCACCTAACCTTTGTGTGCTTTGTCGATCTCCTTTGTGATCACTTGAAACACTTCCTTGAGCTCTGTTGCTTGTGTTTGTGCCTGCATGGTCTTCCCCTTGAGTGTGTCTACTATTTGTGTTGCAATTTCATCACTGATTAATCCTACGCACTCTACCTGAGTTTGATTTATATGTGTCTTGGCTTCCTTTTCTTGTGTAATGACTTCTGCCACTCGCTCTTGAAGCAGCTATATTTGAGCCTGATGATCCTTCTTTTGTGTTTGCGTAGTGGTGAGTTATGCCTACATTTTATTCATATCCTCCGCCCCTTTGACACACTCTATGATAGGCATTGTATTTTGCCTCTGCTTGAGGTCTTAGATAGTTGCACTTATCCTCTCTTATTCCTTGTCCCACCTTTGTACTTGTTGATCCTCCTCTAACTTTGTCCAAAGTTGTGTTGCATTCTCGAACAAGTCAGCTACTGTGATAACATGTCACTCTATATCCTGTAGCCACACTATTGATTCCTTCTTCCTTTTCTCCTTTACTACTGGTGGAGTAGTGGGTGTGAGCTGCTCATGGAGATTTTCAATCTCCTTCTCATATTGATTGATTACCTGTGGAATATGATCAATCTTGTCTTTTGATGTGATTTCAACTACTAGCGCGGCATGTGGAATATTTTCATAAGTTCCTACCACTTTGTGCTCCAATCCATTTCTGTGCTCTCTTTCCTCTTGAGCCTTGAACTTAGACTATTCACATATTATTTCTAGTGTGTCCCACTTCTTTGTTTCCTGTTGCAATTCATATAAGTCTGTGTGTGCCCAAAACTGTACCTCTTGGGAAACGCTTATCTATAGTTTGTGTAGAGCCTTGGATGGTATCCACAACAATACCAGATGGATTTGAGCTAAGTCCTTCAGGGGTGTCTTCTCGATGATATCGTCCATGTGCATCATACTAGGTGTAATATGGAATGTCGCATTCGGTTGTGGTATTGTGTGGAATATGTCTCGCTCACCTTCTTCCCTTCTTTATTCTTCATGCGTTTTTGATGTCCATTTTCCTATGTTTCTACCTATTTTCCTCACTTCCCCAATCTGCTTGAGGAACTATTGCATGTCTGCCAACTCCTCTTGGATTCTATCCCTATGGTGCGCAACATTATCAAAATCCTCAGATATACAATATTGAACCCTTTGAACTATCATATATGCGTCATCCTCCGTGATTGTGTAATATCGGGTTGTTCTCTACACCTTCATTTTCTTACGCATGCTCCCATCTGAGTGGTTGGTCGCTTTTTCAAGACTAGTTCTTGTGGGTTGGGGATTGGTGTAGTCCTTTGTGCTCCCTCAGCCTATTCCTATCATTCTTGGGTTGGTTGTGTATTGTTCTTCTTCCCCTTTTGAGTCATTTTTTTGGTTTTCCCTTCGTTGGTTTGTTTTTTTTTTGTTTGGCCCGTCCTTCACTTCTTGGGCACTGGGACTTCTTGAGGTTTTGTTTCTTCCTACCCTATTTCCTTTTTCGTTGTCTTTGTTGGTATTTCTTTGGTAAGGACTGGAACCTTCCACTCGTCCTCCCAATCTTTTATTACCATACCAATGTCTCCTTTGGTGATACAGTAGTGCATTTGTAGCCATTTCTTATTGGGGTCATTTAGTTCCTGTATCCACATCACATGTTGTGTGGCCTTGAAGTTGGTGATGTCCCGGTATTGTGCGACAACTTGTAGTTTTATTCTCCACATGTTGGAGATGGCCTCATGTAGTTCGCGAAGGTATCCTTCAAATACAGTTGTTTTCATTTTCTTGCGCTTAACATAGGATACGATACCAAGTGATAAATACCTCGCTCCACAATTTGGTGTGGGTATAGTGCCGAAAAATGTGTAATTGGGTTCCTTCCATCCCATGATGGATATCAACATGAGAATCAATGAATAATGAAACTTTGTTTCTATATCCTGAGCATTATTGCAGTCATCCAAGAAAAAATTCAAGAGATACAGTGCCCAGCTGACTGTGGTGCCCTCGGCACATTGCGATGCTATTGTGATAACCCCGGTCGGAACTTCCTCCCTACAGAACTTTCTCAGCAGTTTGTAGGCCAACACTTTTGTAGCCATTTATGTCACGACATCATTGATCCTCTTGATGATGATCCCTCTTGTCCCCCTGTCAGTACCATATGTCTTCTTCATCTCCTTCTCAAGGGATTTCTCCTTTGTCTTATCGTTGAGAAACTGTGTGGGATCCATGCCCCAGGATGGCAACCCTGTGATGTGCACAATAAGCTCTATGTCTATTGATATGATCTTATCTAACTATATTTCCCCACCATGTGTGACTTCCAACAGTTGTTTAACCTCAACATTTGTGTATTTTCCCCTACCAAACTATGGTAGATTTAGCAGACCCAAAATCCATGTTTTCTCCAATCCTATTGCCCATTGGAGTGGTTAATAAATCAGTTCCCCAACTGCATTCACTCCCACAGTCTGTAAGTATACTTTCTTGGAGAATTTTGGGAACTTGTCTGTGTCTGTAACATCATGATTTGAGTATTTGATCTTCTCGATCTAACCCAACAACTTTGGTTTCACTTGTGCCCCATCTGGTATACATGGAAAAATAATGGTTGTGACAGGTTGCTTGCTAGGTGACCTAGGTACATGATGCTTGTCTTTGTTCAGTGATGTTTGGATGGAGGTTCCAATAGCCATCGTTTGTGCTTCGACATACCATTATGTCCAACCCGTGACATCCTCTATTGTTCCTTCTCGTGGGTGGTCTAACACATTTTTTTTAGTTTCATCTGGCTCAACTACTGCTTTCATATTCATCCTCATTCCATTGACTCTCAGAGTTGCTTCAATGTTCTCTAGTTGTGACTCCTTCAATGTTTCTGCATTCTGGATCTATTCCTCCTATGCCTCTGTTGGCATATTTACATCCATGCCCTCTAGTATAGGTTGTTGGTTTTCTTCCATCATGGGTGTGGGGTTCACCAATGTTGTATATGGTGATGGGATTTATTTGACATTAACAACCTTCGACGGTTGTTGTTTTCCTTCTTCCAGTTGTACCCATGCCCTGGTTCTAACTCTGGGTTGTCTAGTAGTTTGTCTTACTTCTTCTTTCTTTCATGGTGTCATGGTGGTGATTTTTGAGCATTTTCTAGCTTCAATGGTTTCTATAACCTCTGGTATATATGCTTTGTTCTCTATATACTCTCGTTCTTTGTTTCTTCTCCAGTCTCGCAATAACCTATTTACTCCTATGTCTGTGTTTTGTATGGGCATCATATGAAACTTGTTTAGTATGTTACCTTTATGACATATTCAATGAACCTTTGATTCCTTTATACTTTCCATTACTCTCCCTCATCGTCTCCATTTGGTGTGTTTAATGCGGTGTCCTGTCGGTCATTTCCAACATTCAATTCTGCATAACTTTGTCGTTTCGTACTGCTATTATCATCTTTTCATTTTTTTCTTGTTTCCATTTTTTACCTGACCGTTGGTCTTGTCCTCACCGAGTTTTTATTCCTAAGTGTGTTTTTTCTTTCTTCTTTTATCGCACTATGCTACTGTTGGTACTATTTAATATACTGGTTTTTTTTTACTGCACGGTGGGTGGTCGACTATCCATGTACAATTTCAGTTAGCTCTCGTTTATCATCCCCCTACGTTTTGCGCCTAATAAGTCTTTAAAATGTACAACTCCTTCATCTGTGACATGTTTTACCTCATACGGTCCTAACAAATGCATTATGATCTTTCTTGGGTGCTAAAGAGATTTTTTGTCATACATCAATACTAGATGTCCTTCCTTGAGATATTTATTCTTGATGTGTCTATCATGCCAAGATTTGTCTCTTTCTTTCTGAACTTTTTGGTGGAATCTTGCTAGAATCTGGTCTTCTTCCATGGTCATCAACTGATTCAGTCTCTCCTATACTGCACCTCATTTTGGCATATGTGTAATTGTTGCTACGTGCAGACTAGGTACTAGAAATTCTAATGTCACCACTCCTTCCTGAGCATATACCAATTTAAATGATGTGTGTCTTGTCAAATTCTTGCACGTAGTCCTATAGGCCCACAATATTGCTGGTATTTTAAGAACCCAATCGTCCCTATTGACATTACATATCTTTGTCAGTGCATTCTCCAAAAATTTGTTAACTGCTTCTATTGTGCCATTTGTCTATGGATGATATCGTGTACTCTTCTGATGATGGAATTCAAACTCTTCAATCATCTCATTAATAGTATTGTTCATTAAGTGTGTGCCTTGGTTGCTCATCAAAACTCTTGGGCATACAAATATAGTGATCACTTGTTCAAACAAAAAGTGTGTTGTTGTTTCTAAGCTACAATCCTTCACTAGTGCTACTTTTTCCCATCTTGTTAGGTATTTTGTCACAGTGATGATGTACCTTTCTCCTGTTCTTTTTTATGGTGGGTCAATTGGTCCCACAAAGTATATTTCCCATTTATGGAATACCTCCAGTGTTACATGTGGTCATAGTGGCATCTCGTCTCTTATGTTGGGTTTACCTACCCTTTGACAGACATCGCATCTATGGCAGTACTCCTTTGAGTCCCTATGAATGGTTGGACACCATAGTCCTACGCACAATACCTTCTGCGCGGTAGCTTTTCTTGCGTAATGGCCTCCTGATGTTCCCTCATGGGCTTTTGCTAATACTATTGGTATTTCATGTCCTAACACATATCTATGCAACATGTTGTCTGTTCCCATTTTATATAAGTGTCCCTTAATCAGTTGATAGTCTACATCTCAGATTACCAGATTTTTCTTTTGTGCGATGTTATATTCCTATGGTGTAGTACCTTTGCTTAAGTATTGAATGATATCTGCAAAGTATTCATCAGTGATTTGGACTGAAAATAAATGTGCATCTGGGAAGTTATCTTCTAAATTCATAGGTTATTCTCCATTTGTGACCCTTGACAGGTGGTTCGGTCCTGCATTCAATTTTCCTAGCTTGACGATGACTTCAAAGTCAAATTATTGAAACAAAAGTAACCATCGACAAATTATCCCCCCCAAAAATGACTTGTTGACTAGGAATTTAAGGGTTGAGTGATCTGTGAACATCTTAATGTGTTTTCCTAATAAGTAATGTCTGAAATTATGTAGTATGTAGACCATAGCTAGTCCTTCTCTCTCTGTCGTGTTATAGTTCTTCTCTGATTCAGATAGCTTCCTACTCACAAATTCTATAGGTTGATCCAAATATCCCGCTCCTAGATGCACCAAGATAGCTCCAAGAGATATGGTTGATGCATCTACATGTACATGGAATTTCTTCTCCCAGTATGGAAATACAAGTATTGGCATGGTGACCATCTTATTCTTTAGGGTATCCATACTGTGTTGACACTCATTGTTCCACTGAAACTTTGTATCTTTTAGTAAAAATTTTTCCATTAGCGCGGTAATCTGCCCATATCCTTTGATGAAATTTCTATAGTATCATGTGCATCCCAATGTCGCTCTTAGTTGACAGACTATTTCCAGTGGTGGCAAGTTAACAATTACTGCAATCATTGCAGGGTGTACTAATAAACATTGTTTGCATACTATATGGCTTAATAGTATCCCAAAGGGTGTTCTGAATATGAATTTATTTATGTTTAATGATATCTGGCACTATATACATATTTCTAACATTAGCCATAAGACTTCTACATGTTATTTCAACAAACTATAGATTGTCCAATCATCAAAGTATACTTCTAGAAGTTGGTGGATGAATTCCTTAAATGCAGCAATGACTACTCTGGAAAATATTGTTGGTCCATTCTTCAGTCCAAATGGCATGAAATTTGTATTGGTAAGATCCCCATTCTATCAAAAAGTTGGTATTGTATCTGTCTTTCTGTGCTATCTTAATCTAGTGATAGTATGAGAATCCATCATTAAATGAGTAAGCTTTGTTTCCTCCTACGTTCTCCAATACTTCATCTGTGAAAGTTGTAGGGAATGGGTCATGTAGGCATGCATATTTCAACTTCCTCATGTCGATGCATATCTGTATCCCTCCTTGTTTCTTGTCTTGAAATACCATTGGGCTTATCCATTCAGATTCTTCCACTGGTTCTATGATTCCATCTTTGAGCATTCTATCGATCTCATCTTTGAATGTTTGCTTGTATATCGAGTTCAAACTATTTGGTCGTTGTCTGATTGGTCTCACTTTATCTCTGAGTGGTATCTTCATTTCTCCTAGCTCTCCTGCTATACCCTTGATCTCTGTAAATTTCATGGTAAACAGGTGAATGTACTCAGGCAGTAACTCTATTATTCTTTACACTGTTTGTTCATCCCAATAATATCCAATGCTAGCCATTTGGGGATTTTCAACTTTCCCAAAGTTGACTTTTTTACCTTGATCGGGGTGGAAATAACTTATGATTCTATAGGTGGACCTTCCACTTCTCTTTCACCTTCTGCTTCCTCAATTTGAATATCACACAGATCGTCTTCATCTGGTGTTTCCTCCTGCACATGGTAACATGACAACAATTCTTTAACTGTTTTTCTATTCCATTGTTGTTCTTCTATTATGAGCTCGACTTCTAGTTCCTTGATAAATATCACCCCTCTTATATTTTTAAGAGCTGCATCTATATTGGGGTTCTCATGTTCGAATGAAAAAGTGACTGTAAAATTCTTCTATAATCGTGTCCAGGTGATAGTTCCTCTACGCAGTTCATAGTCTATATACCAGTTTGCTGGTATGCCCTCTAGAGTGTGTATAAAGTAATGGGGCCATTCCTCTGGAGGTTTCAATTTCCATAGCATTATGCACTTCTCCAAGTATTTTGCTGGTGCCCCCTATCCATCATACTTCCACTTCTTGTTGTCTTGTTGTTCTGCACCAAACCTTATGCGTAGTAACCGCTTACATTGGTACCAATATGTGATTGTCTCTTTGTGTGTGCCCCACCATCTTGTAGGTGTGGCCTTGATCTCTATATCAAGTGATAAGAGTCTTTGATTCTCTGAAACATTTTCTTGATACTATCCCAAGAATATTTCTAGGTCATTTATTCCATGGAAACTGGGTGGTTCCCTTATTTTTGTGCCTACCCATCTTACTACACGATCTATTCGTGCACATCTTCTCATGGACACTTCATGTAGCCTTTTTTTCCAATTCCCTAAACCAGTATCTGAGTCTATTACACATGAAGTAATGCTCCACCAACTGAGTATTCCATCTGCAGTTGCGTTTATGCAATCTTCATCGTGTGCAGTTGTTTTGTACAACTGGCTGATTTCCTCTAAGTCTAAGCAAGTAGGTTCTACAAACCTTTCTCCTTTTAATGGGTCTAATGGCGTGATGACCCTGTATTCACATGACTCAAATGTCATTTTACGCATCTTCAAATTGATGATGGCCTGGTTGTCAAATGCTTAATCCAAGCCAAGCAATGTTGGATATGGTGTTGTGTCATCCACTATTTCAATTACTTCAAAATATTCTTTAGTGCACACTCCATCCAGGTCTACTGTTACTCCTTTCATTCTACCAATTGGTAGGACTTTGTGTTGGTTTTCTAGTTTCATTTGAACTAGTGAATATCCTAATGTGGGCTCTCCCATACATTAGAATGTTTTGTTTGGTAATACATCAACTTCACATCCTATATCTAGTATTATGTCTCCCATGTTGAAATCTCATATGTTTGCATTCAGTATGAACTCCCTACTTGTTCTTCTCCTAGTATGTAGGTGAATGACTATCTTTTTTTCTAGTTTCTCTTCCATTTCTATACTACATCTTTCTAATATGTTTTGTAGTATTGTCACAGATTATGGATCATTAAATACATTGATGCATGATTGCAAGAAACCTTTGATTGTACTTTCTTTTCCCATATATTTCATTTCATTGGTATGCTCCAACAATGAAGGAATATCGTATTCTGGTGCTTCCTTACTTTGTTGCATGGTTGAAGTCATCGCAATGTACTCCTTCTGAAATTCTTGTCAAGCTTGCTTAAATATCTCCTTCTCCTTCTGCACGTTGAACTTCTTCCTTGGTTCGACACTTTTCTTCACCCATTGGTGTTGTAGTGGCTCTTGTCAAACCGCGTCATTTCCCATTTTAGCTTCTCCACGAGTAACTATGTTGATGTTCCATCCTTCATCCCTCACTTCAGCTGAGATCCACTGAACATTATGGTTGTTCTAGTTTCTCTTTTCCTAAATATTTACTAGTAGTGTCAGACATTCTTTTGTATCATGGTTTGATGCATGACAATACATACACGTTGTTGGTGGTAGTGGGAATTCCCTTCCATAATTTCCTAGTTTTTTAACAATTATGACATACCATTGGTCCTCTACCTTGTCCAAAACCTCCCCTTTCACATCCTCCACCTCTGTAGGCTTCTCTATCTCCTCGCGGCACGTTGTACTGAGGTGCCTGATTGTACTACACTATATTGTACTAAGGTTTTTCTATGTTTTCCTATGGTTGTGTGGTATTATATGGTTGTTGCACAGTATTATACTATTGTTGCGTAGTTTTGTATGGAGATGAAACTTTGTTAAATTGTGGTGTGTCTTTCCCCTTCATAATTTATTCTTGCACTCTATATGCATATGATGTCCTTTCTCTCATCAAAACCATTGTTCTAAAATATTTTTCATCATGGCCTATTGACTTGCAAACATTGCAATATCAACTCTTTGGGATTTTATGGTATTTTTGCATCATTGAGCAGTTGTAACGATCCCCTAGACCAACCTGAGGTCAGGGTATGCCACTCCAGAGCAACCAGTCATGCTCTGACACCAATCAGTAACATTCCCAGCCATCAGGCCGGAACATGCTACTCTAGAGAACATCTTTTGTTCCCATACTGTGGAACATGCAGTAGCATACCCAGTAGTCAACTAAGCAATGCCACCTAAATTTACTCTTTAGACTACATGTAATTAACACATATACATACAACACTCTCACGAAATATTTACATCTAACATAAGAAACAAATACTTTCTGTAACATACAACTTTTATATTAAAATAACAGTAATTACCGATATGCATCATTTACAGGAAATTACCCATAAGAACACAAGCAATCATAGTCACATATATGATAAAATCGTAACATGGGCATGTAAATAACAAACATCATATCCATATTTCATACAATTGGTACTTATCTTAGAAAGATTGTCACCAACTTCTTGCAGACTGTCCATGAACCTCCCATCCATAGATTTCACTGTTCATCACTCTCAACAGTGAATCACCCCCGAGTTGGGACTGAACTCCACCCAGGGTAAAGGGATTCCTATCCAAGCTAAGGCTCATGGACAACAGGAAAGACTCTGTCTTAGGTACTTACTCAACTAACAACCTATAGCCTCTCATTCTCCACATTCTTGTCCCACCCAAGGAAGTGTGCCCCTTCTTTTCTCAATAGTCCCTCGGTTGCCCAACTTCCCTTCTAGGGCTTCAGCAATAGGCTGGACCGAAAGTCTCAGAGGGTTGTAGCTGTAGTTTAGCACCTATGCTTAAAATACATGGACAACAGGAAAGACTCTGTCTTAGTTATGCACTCAGCTAACAGCCTACAACCTCTCATTCCCCACATGCCTATCCCACCCAAGGAAGTGTGTCGCTTCTCTACTCAACAATCCCTCGGCTGCCCCACTTCCCTTCTAGGGCTTCAGCAATAGGCCGGACCAAAAGTCTCAGAGCATTGTAGATGTAGTTAGCACCTACGTAAATCAATCCCCAGCAATTCTCTCACTCAGAGAATTGCTCACGGGCCTGACAACCTGCTTCTTCAATCCCGCTCCAAGATAACCAGGTACACCAACCAAAAGGGATGGGGAAATAGGTTTCGAAAAGGTGGAATGGTTGTCTCAAGGATAACAGAATGTATGAGTGAAATGGTCATGAAGTCATTGACTGAATAATTGAGGGTGTTTTGAGATCACTGTGAACTCTTTGTCAAAAACGATGGTCAACTTGCTAGTTTTCGCTTCCCCCCCTTCTGTTTGTAAGCTATCGCCATGTGAGAGAGAAGAACCCTGAGCTAAGTTTCCCCATGCTATGAATGCATGTCCCCAACTTGAAACTTGTCATATCGGAAGTTACTTTTGTCCACTTGTCCCCAACTTTAGAACTTAGGATAAAATTATCCATACTTTATGTTTTGGGAAATATTAATATAATATTCCCTTGACTTTTGGCCCTCCCTTTCCCTAACTAGTGAATTTCAGTCCCCCATCTCTTTATCGTGGTCCGTCTGTGCACAGTGATATATTTTATATTAATAATGAGTTCATGTACAATGTAGGCGCATTGGCCCTTTAACATCTAGGCACATTGGCCTAATTCCAAGACATAAGAATTCCATCTTATAATACTAGCTCACCAGCCTATAATGCATATTATATACACAAAGGTTCGATGACCTTAAAATTGCATGTACTTGGTTACTGTGCACTGTATCCTCGGTCTCTAAGGTTGTGCGCACCTTAGTTACTCCATGCAGTATTCAAAAATGTGCACATTACATCCCTTTACTGCACAGTACACGCACACACCATGCCATGAAAGGTGTATTACAAAATGATGTCTAAACAGCTCACCATCTTAAATATACTTGGATTATATTTACATTTGGGTTTGACCAAGGGATAATACAATCCCCTCCCCTTATTTCTGTGCTATCCTCAGTGCATCATGTACTCATATACAACAAAATTCTCAAAATTCTTCAAAAATATGCGGGTATTCTGCCCGCATTGTATCCCCATGCTCCCAAGTAGTGTCTCCAGGTCCGTACCAGGTCCATTGGACCTTTAAAAGCCTTATGGATTGATTCCGGAGTTGTTTGATTTTTCAATCCAGGATGTGCACTAGATTCACTTGGAAAGCGCCTTCTTGCTCCACCTGGATAACATTCCAATCAATAACATGATTGGCATAGGGTATGTATTTATTTAGCAATGATACATGGAATACATTATGAATAGACATAGATGCAGGAAATGCAATCATATAAGCAACTGGACCAATCCTCTCTAGGATTTCAAATGGTCCACAAAATCTGGATGCTAACTTGGCGCAGCTTCCCAGCTTCAGGGAGCTTCTATTAGCTTTCACTTTCAGGAAAACATGATCACCCACTTTGAATTCTCTGTGGATTCTATTTTTATCCACACAATTGTTCTCTCTGTCTTGGGCGGTTTTCAAATTCTGCTTAATTTTTAACATTTGGTCCTCCATCTCCTTGAGAAACTCTGGCGCAACTACTATTCTATCAACAGGATTATCCCAACTTACCGGAGTATTGCACCTTCTTCCATAAAGTTCTTCAAATGGGATCATTTTCAATGATGCCTGATACCCATTGTTATAAGCAAATTCTACCAAATGTAGGTAGTCTTCCCATTTTTATGGTTTATCCATCACATACATTCTCAACATATCTTCTATCACTCTATTTCCCCTCTCCGTCTGTCCATCAATCTCACGATGGTAAGTTGTACTAAAGTTTATATTTGTTCTGAATCCTTTGAACAATCCTTTCCAAAAAATTTGAGGTGAATTTCAGGTCTCTGTCAAATACAATTGTTTTAGGAATTTCGTGCAATCATGCCACTTCCTTCATGAAAATATTAACAACATCTTCATCTTTGTGAGTAGTTTTTAGTGGAGTAAAATGGGTATCTTTTGTAAGCTTGTCCACCACTACCATAATCGAATCATGTAGCTTGCCTCTTCTGGGCAATCCCATAATAAAATCCATTGTCACCACTTCCCACTTCCATTGAGGAATGGGAAAAGGTTGCAACAATCTTGTTGGGTGCCTATGCTCCATTTTAACTTTCTGGCATTCCATACACCTAGCGATGTATTCTGCAATTTCTCTCTTCATACTTGGCCAAACGTATTGTCTCTTGACCGATGTTACAGTTTTCTGATATCTAGGGTGTCCTACATAAGGAGCATTATGCATCTCATGAAAAATTATAGGTTTCAAGTCCTGGACATTTGGTACAATTTTTTTTTTCTTGTGCAACAGTATTCCATCTACTCCCAACTTATAAATATCCATCTTTTGTGGTTTCTTACCTTGTTGTAGTTTTGTTATCAATTCTTTGTACTGCAGATCTGTATTTCCAACCACCAGAATTTTTCTTTTAACATCAGTTTGATACAAGATGACAACTGTAGCATGAAGTTCATGCACCCTCCTGTTGAGTGCATCAACCACTTTATTTTCTTTCCCTTTGATATGCTTTATATCAAATTTATATTTGCTTAGAAATTCTAACCATCTACTTTGCCTAGGATTTAGATTTGGCTGATCAAACTTCATACCTTTTCTTTGCAAGGATGTGATTGGCTGTGGTATCTTTGAGAATCCTCCAATGAATCTCCTGTAGTAGCCTACAAGGCCCATGAAATATCTGACCTCTATCAAATTCTTTGGTGCTGACCATTCTCTAATGGCTTCTACCTTCTCAAGGTCCACTGCTATCCCATATTTTGAGATGATATGCCCCAAATAATGAATTTGTTTATGATAAAATGAGCACTTGTTCAATTTGGCATACAATTGATGTTCCCTTAATATTTGCAACACCATCCTCAAATGATGTTCATGCTCTTTCTCTGGCTTGGAATATATAAGAATGTCATCCAAAAAGACAATGACAAACTTGTCCAAATAATCTCGGAAAACACCATTCATTAAGCACATGAAAACAACTGGTGCATTTAACAATCCAAATCGTGTCACTGTGAACTCATAATGACCATACCTTGTCCTGAAAGTGGCCTTGTTGATATCCTCTTCTTTGATTCTTACTTGATGGTATCCTGATCTGATATCTATCTTTGAAAATATCATTGCATCCTTCAATTGATCAAAGATGTCATGAATCCTTGGTAGAGGATATTTGTTCTTAATAGTCACTTTATTCAATTGTCTGAAGTCAATGCACAATCTTAACGTTCCATCTTTCTTTTTCACAAACAAGACTGGGGCACCCCAAGGTGATACACTTGGGCGTATATACCCCTTCTCCAGAAGTTCTTCAAGCTGCATTTGCAACTCCTTCAATTATGGTGTACTCATTATGTAAGGAGCCTTTGATACTGGCGTTGCTCCAGGAATCAAATCTATAGAGAAATTGATGTCTCTCCTTGGGGGTAGTCCTGATACTTCCTTGAATACATCTTCAAACTCTTTCAGGACTACATAATCCTCCAAATTTGTTACCTCATCCTTAGGTGTCTCCTCCATATGAGCTATAAATATTTGACATCCTCTTCTATAACATTTCTTCAGCTGCGATGCTAAAATTTCTCTAACGGTTACTTCCCTAGGAATTCCCTGCACTTTCCTTTGGTTCCCTTCTTCATCCAGGCAAGTGAATGCTTTGTTATGACAATCCAATAGAGCATGGTGTGGGTCCAACCAATCCATCCCAATTAAATAGTCATAGGAACCTAAGGGAAAGATGTTCAAATCTTCCCTGGTATTTAGTCCATTCAATTCTATGAGGCAGGACTTAACCATCTCATTAACTTTTCTTCTGGCTCCTGTAGCCAGTTGTACCAACTAGGATTTCCCATGCTTGCTTCTTGGAAATTGAAAACTTTCCACCATCTTAGGATCTATATAACTAGGGCTAGCTCCTTAATCAATTAAAATAGCAAGGGTTTAGTTGTTGATCATACCTTCCACTTCAATCATGTGGGACTAATACTATGCTTGCTTGTTTTCCAGAGCTGCATAAATCCTTGGTACATTTATGCCCATGTCCTCTACTGTCTCAGCTCATTGTACATTGTAAACAATCCTACCTTTTCCGCCTCTATGAGGATAATCTCTGAACCAATGGTCTCGTTTACAACCCCAACATTGCATATGTGCTTGTCTTGGCCCTTGACTCCATGTGTCAATCACTCTAGTTTCCTTATGTGTTTCTTCCATTATGGATTATTTCTAAAGAATGGTGGCTTAGCTCCCTTCTTCCTCTGATGCATCTTGAATTTCTTATTGTCTTCCCAAGCCTTTTGGAAAGCCAGTCTTGCTTTCAGCTGGTCATATAAGCATTTAGCTCTCCTTATGGTCTCCTCTAATGTCTTGGGATCATCATACTGTATTTTGTCACTGATGAGCGATGGCAATCCACTTATGTACCGTTGAATATTGATTGTCTCATCCTTAATGAAAGATACATACTTCAACAGTTCTAGAAACCTTCTCTCATATTCATCCATGGTTGTACTTCCAAGATTGAGTTCAAAGAACTCTTTCATTTTATTTTCATAGTATCTCTTGGTCAAGTACTTCTTCTCAAAATACTTCTTGAATTCTCTCCAAGTAAAACTTTTCTCGACAATGTGATGTAACTGTACAAGTTGATCCCACCACATGGAGGCCTTTCCTTTGAGTTGATAGATAGCAATTCTACCTTCAGCATAAGAATAATAATTATGCAATTGAAAATACTTCCTCATTCCTAACAACCATGTTTCAACATCTACATCCTTTTGTGCTCACCATCAAATGTAGGAGGTTTGATTTTGTTCATTTCTCCTCACAGCTCATCCACCCCAGATTTCTTATACCTTCTGAAAGGGGATAGACTTGAGTTTTTTCCTGCTCTCTTATGGGAATTTATATGGGAATGATGGTGATGTCTACTAGCACTTTTTACTTCTTTCTTCTCCTATGAAGATTTGTGACTCTGAGATCTACTTGAGTCACTCTCCTTAACCAATTTCTTCTCTATTTTGTTCAAATCTTCCAATAGCTTCATGTTGAAGTCATCCTACTGCTCTTTGGCTTTCATAATCCTTTCATTATCATCTTTATCTCTTTGGACATCCTTTTGCAAATTCTTAATGGTCTCAACCATATTCATATCTTCATTCCATTCTTCTCCATGTCCATTGGAGTTCGTCTCTTCCCTGCCCAAATAGACATCCATCCCTCTTCTCTTCTCTGGATGACTGTAATTCTCCTGTGCCTCTTTCATTCCTATAGACTCTGCACTGGTCTAACCTGATCTAGTTGTTGTTAATTCTTCAAAACGTGTAGCCATCGAAACTAATCAGATTAACAAATCAACAATTCACAAGAATATGCACCATTTTGATTCAGCATACACATCATCAATATCACTCCCGGTTTCCTGGTGTTATCACCACGACAATTCTAGATAAGACCCAAGTCTCGAGAATGCTAACGTGCAGTGCCTTCCAAGATACACTCATGAAAGAAGGTGGTTTTGTCGAAACCACTTTCGCCAGGACACAGTGTTACATGTCTCAATCATGTCAAATCCACCACTCCTGGAGCAAGCGACGGCTAGTCAGATCACCCTGCTTCATTCGTTTGGTACTTCGCAACCATATGACGTCAGCTAAACGCCGCCATGTAACGAACGCAAAAGCTAATCATTCAAAATCGATTGGTCGAGTATGGAAACCCAACGCTCTTTGTATAATTACCACTCCACAAGTATGAGGATATCTGCGTATCCATAACCATAGTAATATTCAAGATTCTCAACTTCCTACTCTCTGTAGAGACACATTTCGTATCCCCAACCTAATATACATGGACAAAGCTAAGTCGAGTGAAACTGGTTATTCAAGCAACATGCTAGGATTTCCTATGTATAAGGAGGAAAGGGTCCTCGCGCACCTTCTAGAAACTAAGTTCCACATAGAGATGGTTATAGACTTGCGACTGGAAGTCAGGCTAAATCCCATTATAGAGGATTTAGTCATCAACAGGCCAGCCGCTAAGAAGAAAAGGATTAAGTGGCATAAGAAGGAGGAATCTACGGTTGAAGCGGCCAAAAGCGTTGGAGAAAGTCAATCGATCTGGTTCGACCCTTCTTTAAAGGTGAAGATCACTAAGATGAAGTAAGTCTTCAACTAAGATAAGCATGTCTCAACAAATTTTGAACAGCCTGTAGTGGAGGTAGAAATACAAGAGATGATAGGCATGTTCTTCCATGGTCCTTTCTACAACAATTTAACTGTTGCCATCACCCTTTTGTAATTTTGTGATTAATATGATTATATAAATACAGAAACGGAGTTTAGATTGTTTTATTACAATTTCTATCTGGTGGTATCATGACTCTTGTTTTATTTTATCATAATTTTTTCTTGTAATCTTATATTTTATTTTCATATGTCTAAATTGGAAGAAATTAAAATTTGGAATTCTTTTTAACTAATGCTTCAATGTGGTTATCTGTTTATGTTTCTTTTATTATTATGTAATTTAAACTCAGACTCCTCGCCTTCCAGGTGACTTCACGCACATTAACTTGTCCTATTCATATATATTATCGTGCATAGCAATATTACAAGTTAAACGCTTCTCCGCACTCATAAATCTACTACACGTTTCTTCTTTGTCGTACCGACTACTTACGTGCACTACTCTGGCGTTGTGCACCAATATCCACTGCGCACAGTTTTGATACTGCGCACCAATATTCCACATTCATTTTCGTCCTATACATGCCCCATGTCAAGTTTAACATATTCCTTTGCACTCAAATATCTATGCATACTACTGAATACACCATCTGGAAACAACTTATACTCATACTTATGTTTGTACCAACAAAACCATCTGCATTAAGAAAAACTTGCGCACCCCATGTGCACCTTACTATGGGTGTGCTTATCGCGTAAGGATAATTTCAGCATGTGCATCTAGCACATAATAATCTTCTACGTGGTGCCACAATTTACCACGCATACTAGCACGCCATGATTTCCCACATGGTGCCAAATTTACCACGCACACCAGTACACCAACCTTTTCCAAGGACACTCAATGACTCTAATTCTGGTCACTTTGAAGTTACTTTTCTATGAATATTCACTTCGATTGCACCCTTCTGGTCCATCCAAGCTCAGTATTGAATTGTGGCTCTGATACCAAACTGTAATGATCCCCTCAACCAACCTCAGGCCAAGGTATGCCACTCCAGACAAACCACTCATGCTCTGATTTCAGTCGGTAACATTCCTAGCCATCAGGTCGGAACATCCTACTCTAGGGAACATCTTTCATTCCCATATTGTAGAACATACAGTAGCATACCCAGTAGTCAACTAAGCAATGCCACCTAAATTTACTCTTTAGAATGCATGCAATTAAAACATATACATACAGCATGCTCATGGAAGATTTACATCTAACATAACAAACAATTACTTTCTGTAACATACAACTTTTATATTAAAATAATAGTAATTACCGATATGCATCATTTATAGGAAATTACCCATAAGAACACAAGAAATCATAGTCACATATATGATAAAATCGTAATATGGGCATGTAAATAACAAACAACATATCCATATTTCATACAATTGGTACTTATCTTAGAAATAGTTTCACCAATTTCTTGCAGACCGTCCACGAACCTCCCAGCCATAGATTGCACTGCTCATCACTCTCAATAGTGAATCACCCCTGAGATGGGACTGAACTCCACCCATGGTAAAGGGATTCCTATCCAGGCTAAGGCTCATGGACAACAATAAAAACTTCATCTCAGGTACTCACTCAGCTAACATACTACATCCTCTCATTCCCCACATGCTTGTCCCACCCAAGGAAATGTGCCCCTTCTCTGCTCAACAGTCCCTCGACTGCCCCACTTTCCTTCGAGGGCTTCAACAACAGGCCAGAACGGAAGTCTTAGAGCATTGTGGCTACATTTTAGCACCTACGGTTACAATACATGGACAACAGAAAAGACTCTGTCTCAGGTACTCACTCAAATAACAACCTACAACCTTTCATTCCCCATATGCCTATCCCACCCAAGGAAGTGTGCCCCTTCTTTGCTCAACAGTCCCTCGGTTTCCCCACCTCCCTTCCAGGTGTTTAGAAATAGGCTGGACTAGAAGTCTCAGAGTGTTGTAGCTACAATTAGCACCTACAGAAATCAATCCCCAATAATTCTCGCACTCAGAGAACTACTCACGGGCCTGATAACTCGCTTCTTCAATCCCGCTCCAAGCTAACCAGGTACACCAACCAAAAGGGATGGGGAAACAGGTTTTGGAAAGGTGGAATGGTTGTCTCAAGGATAACAAAATGTATGAGTAAAATGGCCATGAAGTCATTGACTCGATAACTGAGTGTGTTTTGGGATCACTGTGAACTCTTTGTCAAAAATGATGGTCAGCCTATTGGTTTTCCCTTCCCCCCATTCTGTTCGTAAGTTATCCCCATGTGAGAGAGAAGCACCCTGAGCTAATTTTCCCCACAATATGAATGCATGTCCCCAACTTGACACTTTTCATATCAAAAGTTATTTTTTTCCACTTGTCCCCAACTTTATAACTTAGGATAAAATTATCCATACTTTATGTTTTGGGAAATATTAATATAATATTCCCTTGATGTTTGGCCCTCCCTTTCCCTAACTGATGAAGTTCAGTCCCCCATCTCTTTATCGTGGTCATTCTGTGTGCAGTGATATATTTTATATTAATCATGAGTTCATGTACAAAGTAGGTGCATTGGCCCTTTAACATCTAGGCACGCTGGCCTAATTCCAAGACATAAGGCTTTTGGATTATAATACTAGCTCACCTGCCTATAATGCATATTATATACACAAAGGTTCGCTGACCTTAAAATTTCACGCACTTAGTTACTGCGTGTTCTATCCTCTGTCTCTAAGGTTGTGTGCACCTTAGTTACTGTGCACAGTGTTAAAAAATCTGCACATTACATCCCTTTACTGCGCAGTACATGTATGCACCATGCCATGAAAGGTGTATTACAAAATGATGTCCAAACAACTCACTAGCTTAAATATACTTGGATTATATTTAGATTTGGGTTCGGCCGAGGGATATTACAGCAGTGATATGGATCTTGACCTGGTTTCTTGTAGATCTCTCAACATAGTCCTCCTGGTGGTAACACATTTGGCATTCCTACTACCATATACTACGTGAATGTTGGACATTCGTTCTTGTGGTGTCCTTTCATCCTACATGTAGTACACCAAACTACTTCTCTTTTGTCCTTACTCTTATTCTGGTTGAGTTGGAAAGTTAAGTTCTTTAAATCCTCCTTTAGTTCTTCGATGGCTGGATATGTCTATTGGTATTGGTTTTCTTCCAGTTGTAAGGCTTCCTGCAGAGCCTCTTCCTGCGTCTGAAACTATTTTTGTTGCCGTGGATATTTCAAGTGTGGGATTAGTGAATTGACAAACAAGTTTCGGTGTTTCATATCGATCATGACATATTTCAAATTCCCCTTCAGTCTCTTGAATCTCTAGTCAATCTCCCATACAGATTATCTCGATTTTTGTCTAATTTTGATCATCTCATTCATGTACTGATATTCTGAACTCGGCTTTTTGGAACTCATTGATCAACAGTTTCTTGATGTATGCAATTGTTTTGGTTGTCTCGGGTGGATTGTTTGTAGATAAACCCATATACCAATCCAGCGCGTGATTCCTTAATGTAATCGCTAGCTGTGCCAATTTAGTATCTTCGTTTGCAATGTATTTTACTTCCCAAATATTCTCATAGATGAACAAGTGTTTATTTGGGTTATCTGACTCTTCTCCTTTAAATTTTGGTAACGTGATGGTGGGATCGTATCCTACCATTCTGAATGCTAAACTACTACTTCCTTGCGGTGTAGATATTTGACTAGTGATGTATGAAATAGCTCATCTAGTTGTTGCTCCCTGTGTAGATATACTTTCTGTTGTTTGACTTCTTTCGATCTTCAATTGTGTAAATGGTGGTGTTCTCTTTGGTATATTAGTCGCACATGGGTTTGTGGGTTCTAAAATGACATTAATATGGATAGGATTGTTTTCTTATCTCCCCGTTCCTGGAGCTCTTGTCTTCCTCTCATATGTTGCACACAGGATTTCTTCAATCTGCTCCACAGCTAAGAGATCCTCTACCTCTTCCTCGCAACTTGCTAGGCCTTCCCTCGTGGCTACGAATCTCTTCTTGGTATCCACCTTGTATTGGTAGGGTACTTCGCTACATGTCTTCGCATTTTTTGCCAAGATCCACTTGATCTAGTTGTCATCCATCATGATCGAGTCCAAGAGTTCCTCCTTCTTTCCCTTATCCTTTCCTCCTTCCATTTCTCCTCTTTCTGTCAGTCCTTCCCCCCTTCCCCCATGCACCCAGGGAAATTTAGTTGTGTGTGTTAGGAACCAAATATCAATATAACATAGAAAAACCTTATAATAAGTACTCAACGCCTTGAAAAAGAGAGAAATTCAGATAATAAGCATCTTCGAGGGGGAAACCTCCTTATGCCCACATAAATGTCCAAAATATAAGATGATTCCAAATGAAAATGTCTCCTTGGTATATATAGGAGACTAGGAGGTATAATTACAACTAATGGACTAAAGCTGACATAAATACAATAACATTACTAATGTAATATGCCCCAATTGTTACAAGGAAAAAACTCTCTATGGCTAAGGGTAAACCACAACAAACAGGTATGATTGCAGAAATCAACTCAATCCCAACATCTGCTATATAAACTAATGTGCAATACGAGGAAGAAGCCTACCTCGATCCAAATGTTTGATGTCATTACACCATTGAGCACTTTGACCCAAAGCTTTACACCTGCAAGAAGTTCTCAACAAACAAGCGATGCAAGTATATAGTGACAATATATAAAATGCGCTAGCACATCAGATAGCACAATCCATTAATAAACATTAAAAACATGCCCATGGATAGTAATAATATATTTTCAGGATATCAATAGGATGAGAAAGGATTATTTCTATTAATAATTGATCAACATAAGTATCACATTACAGACTTTTATGTCAGCACGGTTCGAAACCAACAAACCAAGTTCCTTCCAACTAGGTCTCCACCACTTCAATCCTCCACCAAAGGCAAACTCATAGAAAATAGGTAATTAGGTCCTCTCGACAATAAGGAAAGATCTTTGGGGTTTAACACTGTGTTCAGACTTGAGGGACAAAGGGATGCAGACTCAATATGAAGCAATTTCTCAAGAGTAACTTTGCTCTCAATGTTGAATGCTTTCTCCTCCTTTTTACATAGCTCGAAATAGTGCTCTTATAGCCTCCAGAATGAAACTGAAGGGTCAAGTCAAAACATTTCCAGTATATGGAAGGCCAAAGATCAGATATCTTCTGTCGTGACATGGAAACCCGAAATCATTTTGTATTTTTTGGCACAAACCCCAATGTATGTGAGTTGTAGTGGAGCAGCAAGCATATATGCATCTTGCAAAGAAGTTAGGGAGCGTATATGTGGAAAAATATATATTTTTGGCTCTGGATTTATCAAAAAGGGGTTGATAAGTCTACATAGGGGAATGGAAAAAGGTCCTCTGTGCAAGATAGCAACGGTGAGGCAAATCTTGCTATAACACCAATTAAGGGGTAATGAGCCACTATTTAGGGCTTAACATGCCCCTCTCCTTGAAACAAGTGTTGTCCACAACGCTTGAGTAACTTTGGATGCTTCTGTATAAAACACTCATCTTCCTAAGTGGAATCTTCAACCAATAGTTTCCTCCATTTAATGAGATACTCTGAAATGGATCTATTCCTCAGTTGGAAAATTCTTGTGTCTATGATGGCTTCAGGCTCCAATGTGATTTTTCCTTCCTCATCAATTTATGGAAATATAGTTTGAACTAGGATCTTGTCACCTATAACCTTTAAGCATGAAACATGGAAAACTGGGTGTACTCGTGAAGATGCAGGCAACTCCAATTTGTATGCCATAGTACCAATATTTTGCAACACCTTATAAGGGCCATAGTACTTTGGTGATAAT
>SNQJ01S0138943.1:0-25276 GCA_010110895.2 Picea sitchensis | reverse complement strand
AACCTTAGTGGCCATAATCTTTAGGGTCTTACACAAGGTGACAGTGAAGGGAAGTCTCACTGTACCTGGAGCAGACATTTGTCAAACTCACTCAGGCTCCTTAGACGGTAAATCCACAATTACTGCGTGGAAGCTTGCACTAGGGTGAAAGTCCGTTAAGCAGGTCGCCATTGTAACTGTTCCACCATATCCCTGCCCCTTCTTGACTTGATCACGCGACGTTGGATTTCATCACCAACTAGTACGGTCATCGAGAGAAGGTCATATTTGTTTGGTTGTGATTCTTATATTCTATTAGTGTATGCTATTTCTTTTCGGTAGTTGGCCATAGATCTTTTTCGCCGACTCTTTTTCGCCAACATCGACCCTCCACGTCGTTCGCAGAGGCTATAGGGACTTCCTCCAGAAAATATGGAAGGGAAAACCCCTTTACCCCCTCATTCTATAGAGGAATCTCCTCAACAGAGCGAGGTTCAAGACACTACAACCTCCCAAGAGGAAGTTCCCACTCCTTTAGAGAATTTTCGAATTGTTTCAGAGTCTCCGGAAGCTTTCCACATTCCGGAGGGATATGAGCGACATGTTCTCCAACTAAATTCAGTTGGTGAATTTGTCGTCGTCAATCATTTTGACATTCCGACTGGGTCTCATTCAAACCCTTTAGTCGATGACCCCTTTTGGACCGTAGACATTGTTCTAAGTCCACCGCACATGGTGCGGGATATTTATGGAGCAGGAATAGGTGTCGATGTGCCTATTACCTACACCGTACCCTTAAACCATTTTACCGGTACTACTGTTTTTATGGCCACACCATCCATTGGTCGGAACACATCATCTGTTGGCCCAAGGTCTACTTTTCCTCTCCAGACGACCCATTCTACAATCGTCCCTCACATTCCGACTATTCCCGTCGATAATGCGGTGGTTAGCCAAGATACAATTGGCACACTAGTAACACAAAGACCTTCATTGTCACTCCCTTTTTGGTATAGACCATTGAATTTTTCCACTGCCACTACTACCCAAGATATGCCGGGAAGTTCCATACCTATCCAACAACCCGGAGGGACTGGTCTTGGTGGTCTTAATCCATTCAGCGGTATCGGTCAGTCATTTGTGTCTGGTTCTCAAATTCCGAGAACTCTACCTCAAGCTAGGGGGCATCCTCCCACTGGAGGACAACTTCCATTTAGAGGGAACCCTCATGCTGGGGGGAAGCCTCCATCTGGAGCCTACCATCAACCGTATGGACAAAATGTGTCTACCACACCCAATCCATGGAATATCCCTTTTCCAGGAAACCCACAGTTCTCGAGGGAGCACAATTCTCAAGCTCCACAACAACGTCCTTATGGACAAATGCCGAATCCAACTTATAATCCTCAAAACCCATCCGGTTATCCCCCGCTCACACATGTTTCTCAAAACACCTCAAATCTTGTGTACCCTGTTCAACACCAACCTTACACAAGAGGACCCACTGGTTACAATTATCCGCATAACCCAGTGTATGTTCCCACTGGTGTCTTTATGTCACACCAGTATTACCCCTAGGTTAACCAACAACTACCTTTCCTCACAACTCTGGACCTTCCAGACTTGTCTCGGTTAACGAATGATCATATTTTTCATTCTCCGGTTTGGCCAGCTATTCCAGCTAAACTTCCTTCTGATATTCCAAAATTTGACGAAAAGTCCAGAGAAGACCCAAACAACCACGTGATGACTTTCCATTTGTGGTGTTCATCCAACTCCCTCATGGACGATTCTATACGTTTGCATCTTTTCCAACGAACACTTATGGGTTCTGCAACAAAATGGTATATTGAACTACCACGTGCCCCTTTTCACGATTTCAACTCCCTCGCCATGTCCTTCCTCACACACTTCCAACTACCCATTCGATACGAGATGGGTACTGAACTATTGACATCCCTTCGCCAGACAACCTCCGTACATATCTCCGATCATATTCATGAATGGAGACGACGGCGAAGGCTAATCAAAGCGGTCATTCTGGACCAATTATTAGCGGAATGGTTCACTAAATCACTATTACCCTAGATCGCTTGTGATGTTGCCATGGGTGGTGTAGTCATCGAGGAAGAAGCTATTGCTCGAGCTCAATACTTAGACTTGGTTTATTCGGAGTCTGGTACTCCGTACGAGTTAATACTGAATGCTACCCGTGCCACTAATGATCCATCCAAACCATCGTCTACCTCGCACGCGGATGGAGTTATTGGCTCCGTCAAGACCCAATCTACTTCCCAGTCGGCTGGAACAACCCAGCGGCCCGCTTCGACGGCTACTCCCAGTCCGGCTGCACCCTCTTCTACCTCCCCTCAAACTCAGGTCTCTGAGGTGAATGCGGTCCAATACACCCCTTCACAACAACCTGGGGGTAAGAAGAAAGCAATAAATAAACCCAAGAAAAACAACAACAATGAACAACCAAAGAATCAACCGCAAACCCCTGCTGCAGGAAAACAACCACAACGAAAGCTGAAATTCCCATGCCTCATTTGTGGTGACGATCACTACACCCGAGACTGTCCACTTCGCGATTAAGTGGCCAAGATCTTTAAGGAAAATTCACAACCCCCTGTGCTTACTCAGCCTTTTCCACAGCAGCAATCTTTGGTTGCTCAAACCCCCACTCCCGAGGGCAGTTCCAACCAATCCCATGATGAGGCCTTGACAAGTTCCCACATTTACATGTTTAATGAGATTAATCTGACCACTTGCACTGTGCCATATGACACACCAGTTAGACCTGATAAGTCGAAGACTACTAACAGTTCCTTACCGGACCCATTACCATCTTCCGTTAGTCCTCTGTCTGCTAGCCCTCTGTCTGGGCCACTTTAGATTGAGAAACCTTCGTTCGACTTCATTTTACACCCTCCTAAGAGCACTATCCCGAAGTCTACCTTTAATCCTAGTTCACGGGTTGCCCAAAACTACAACATTGTTGAAGATTTGGCTTGAGCACCGTGTGCTATGTCTGCTTTGGAAGTTCTACAACAGTATCCTGGCCAACGTAGAACACTCTTAGCTTCCATCGGTGCTTTCGATCCTGCATCATCAAATAACCTCACGTTTAATATGGATGATCATCAACCTCAACTCTCTCACCAACTAGCCTTTCAGATCGATGTTGTTGTTCACAATCAACAAATCCACCGAACTATCTTGGATGAGGGAGCCTCTACTTGTGTCATGTCCTTAGCTTGTTGGAGAGGCTTAAAATCATCTTCCCTTAACAAATCCCCTACGATGTTATGCACTTTCAATGGACGAGGTTTTCATCCTCACGGAATGTTACAATCCTTAGTCGTTCAGTTGGGTGGAAAAACTATTACCGTTGATGTCGAGGTAGTCGATGCCCCCCTCGATTACAGCCTACTACTTGGAATAAGTTGGTTCTATGCTATGAATTTTGTCACCTCATTGTTATTTTGATGTGTACAATTCCCCCATCAAGGCAAAATTGTCACCATCGATCAACTTGATTTCTGTACACCCGACGCTCGCGCCCCTGTCACCAAAAACATTCCTTTTTTGGGAGACCACCCAGTTACGTATGAAAGCATTGGTGTTGGCTTATTGAAAGATTCTAGCCTCATGGGTACCTTCCCTATGCCACTTCCACCCACCACGCATCATATTGCCACCGTCAATATGATCTCAACTATGCCTTATCAATCTTTGGAATCATCTGAACCTTGGATTGTACCTAGTCCTCTGGAATTCGATGTGCTCGGTGACACTATGCCACTTAGCCCAGCCGAGGCTGCATACGTAGCTATTCAATCTACTTCTCCCTCTCCAGACAACCCACATTCCTTGGCACTTGATGCCTACTCAATGCCTTCATGGTTGGATTCCCTATCGTCTGCAATCGATTACATTTCCCAAATTTTCCCTTCTGACGAATCTATTATGGAAATGCTTAGCATTGACGACATACCTTGGGATGATAACCATCATCGATCCTCTTTTCTTCCGCCTTTGGAAGAAATTCGCAAAGACATACACTCTGTCTTCCCCCCTGATGTTACCAATGCTCTGCAATCTCCCATCCTCACACAAGATACTCTTTCTGAGGGGAATATGGGTAACATCTCTACTACGATCGTTATCGATATTTCGATCAAAGAAGATGTTGTGGAAAACATTAACCTTGGTGCTAATTGCACACCTGAAGAAGTGGTCTCTTACACCACTCTGTTTAAATAATTCCGCGATGTCTTCTCTTGGAGCTACGAGGAAATGCTAGGGATCGACCCTTCGATTGTTGTACATGAAATCAAGACTTACCCTGGTGCGAAACCTGTTCGACAAAAACTCCTCCCGGTTCATCCCAAGAAAATCGCAGCTATAAAGGCAGAAGTTGAGAAACTTTTAAAATCTGGCTTTATCTATCCTGTCCCTTTGACAGAATGGGTCTCCAACCTCGTTATGGTTGCCAAAAAATAAGGAACCATCTGTGTTTGTGTTGACTATCAGGATCTCAATAAGTCTTGTCCAAAGGACAACTACCCCATGCCCTTCATCGATCAAATCATTGATAATTGCGCTGGGAGCGTAATCTTCTCTTTCATGGATGGATTCTCCGGGTATAACCAGATTGAAATTTTACCTACTGATCAACATAAGACAGCCTTTATCTGCCCATGGGGAACTTTTGCCTATCGAAAGCTACCTTTTGATCTTAAAAATGCCGATGCTACTTTCCAGCGGGCCATGTCGTATGCTTTCCACGATATCAAGCATATCGTAGAACCCTACCTCAACGACTTACCTACTCACTCATCCAATCGATCTGATCACGTTGATCACTTACGGGCTATTTTTCTCCGATGTCGGTTCTACCGTATCCGCTTGAACCTGCATAAATGCATTTTTGCTGTCAAATCCGGTCGACTCCTCGGTTTTATTGTCTCTAAAGATGGGATTAGGGTGGATCCTTTAAATATTAAGGCTATTATGGCCTTACCCCCACCTACCAATTTAACCCAACTCCAAAGTTTGCAAGGAAAAGCAAACTTCCTTCACCGTTTCATTTGTAACTATGCTGAGATAACTAAAGTATTCATGCGGTTGCTACAGAAAAACACCCCTTTCATCTGGGGTGACATCGCTCAATGGTCATTTGATGCTCTCAAGCATGCCTTGACCCACGCACCTTTGTTGCACCCTCCAGAGTATACAAAGGACTACATCCTTTACTTAGCTACCTCTACTTCCACTATTGCAATGGTGTTAGTTCAGGAGGACCCCAATGGTGAGGAACATGTGATCTATTACCTGAGCAAGAGTTTATCTGGACCCGAACTCTGATATTCACATGTAGAGAAACTGGCCCTGGAAGGCGTCATCGTTGTCCAGAGATTCCGCCATTACATCTTACTACGCACCACCACGGTGATTGCGGACTCAAACCCCATGTACCACGTCTTGACACATCAAGTGATTGGGGGAAAATACTCTAAATGGATCGTCATCCTTCAGGAATTTGATCTTGAATTTACAAAGTCCAAAGCCAAAAAGTCCCTGGTGTTTGCGAAGATTATCTGTGATCTCCCTCGTGCTGATGAAGACATCGAACCTAGAGATTCTCTCCTCGATGAAACTCTTTTCCTCATCAACAACTTTGATCCTTGGTACGAAGTTATCCTCCTTTACCTCCAAACCCAACGTCTTTAGCCTAACACTTCCCGTGAAGAGTGTCGACGTATTCACCACCATTCTCGTCATTACCTTATCGTCGGAGACACCCTATATTGTCATGGTATTGATACTATCCTTCGACGATGTTTGATTCACGCAGAGGCTGAACGTGTTCTGAACAATTTTCACCTTGGCGGTTGTGGCGGTCACCTTTCTGGGATGGCCACGACCTAAAAAATCCTACGTGTCGGCTATTTTTGGCCCTTGATTTTCAAAGATTGTATCGAGGCAGTCAAAAAGTGCCCACCCTGCTAACTTTTTAACAACAAGGCATGAACCCACCCTACTACGTTGCACCCCATTATCGCCATCGGCCCCTTTTCCAAGTGGGGTATCGATTTCATGCAATGTAAGCCTACATTAGTCGGGGGGCACGGTTATATAATCGTAGCCGTCGACTACTTTACCAAATGGGTTGAAGCTATGCCTACCTTTCTGAATGATGGTCGTACCGCAGCTCTGTTTCTTTTTAACCACATCATAACTCATTTTGGTGTACCACGCGCCATTGTCACTGATCACAGTGCACACTTTAAGAACCAGATGATGAGCGAATTGCATGTCAAATTGGGTTTTCTCCATGAAAACTGATCCCCATACTATCCTCAGGCCAACAGACAAGTTGAGGCCATCAACAAAGTCTTAAAAACCATGATTCAACTCATGGTAGGGGAAAACAAGACATCCTGGCATCTACAACTTTTCTCCGCTCTCCGGGCTTACTGTAATTCCATAAAAACCGCAACTGGTTTTACTCCTTTCCATTTAGTGTATGGCATTGAAGCCGTTTTACCAATTGAGTGTGAGATTCCATCTCTGAAACTTAAAGTAGAACTCCTACCCCATACTTCTTCCGAAGAGGAACGTTTCTTATATCTATCCAAACTGGACGAGACACGTCGTGATGCTGCTCTCATTAACAAGGCACATAAAAAATGGATTAAAAATCAATACGACAAATCCGTCCATCCTCGAAATTTTGCAGAAGGAGACTTATTCCTCGTCTATCACCAGGCTCATGACAAATTAGGGACAGGTAAGTTAGAACCTCTGTGGTATGGCCCTTACATTGTGAAACGTGTTCTACATAGAGGCACCTACGAGTTAGTCGATTACGATGGAATTTCCCTAGGAGAGCCCCAGAATAGGCTTTACCTTAAAAGTACTATGCCTAAATCACCTAGCATGTGTACGTTATACATTATTGTATTTTAGTTTGGTGTGTCTGTTTCTTTCGCGTGCTCGAGTCTTTACCTTTGCCACTCATAACCGTGCCTTGTGTTTTCATGCGCATATGACGTCTTCCTTTCCTATCTTTTTCGGGTTTGTGGATGGCGCTAGTCGACATACCCGGAACATTGCGTCGATAGCATGGGTTATTTACCAATTTGACGAGGTGGTGAGTTCATGAGGTATTTTCTTAAGACCAATGACTAATAACATGGCAGAATATGATGTTGTCATCGGACTCTTGACCCAAGCCTCCTCCCTAGGTATCTCTTGTATCATTGTTAACCTAGACTCCCAACTCATGGTCTATCAACTCAATCATATCTACACTATCCGTAATCCTATCCTGCTACATCTCCACCTACAAGTTCACCGTCTTGAACGAATGTTTGATTATATCGAATATAGACATATTCCAAGAGAACTTAACAATGTTTCGGATTCGTTGACTAATTACATCATGGATCGGTATCTCGCCCATAGATAAAGTTTCATAAAGGAAAGCAAATTGTACATCACATGTAAATTAAAACACATCACATTAAAGCATCATCATGTACAAATCATTTGGCACTGTAAAAACTTGAAACTGTATATATATACATAGTGTGACTGAAATGTTTTGATTACATCAAAAAAGTATTTAGAAGAGCAAAATGTTGGGTCTTTACACCCATACAACATCGCCTGACAAGTCATACAAAAATACAATCACCAGAGAAACTCTAATCTCCCTGCACTACATTGTGCTAAGAGTAACATATCACTGTACGCACTACGCGTCTCAGTAGAGAATTGACATTCTCTGGCACTCCCACAGTGTGCCTCTACAGATGTAAAGGCACTTCTCCCCTCCATAGAGGAGGAATGCCCATCGTGAGGCCTTGGAGGTTTCTTTCAATCTCCCAGAGACCTATCACTGGTACTCCTGGATCTGCTGCAACCGGAGTACCCCCGCGATGTCCTGGTATTGGTACATCGGTCGAGCGCACTGCTCCCTTGCCTGCATGTTGAAAACAATACATCTTTTAAAAATTCTTCTACATACCCAAAAAAATATATATACATTAAAAACTTAAAAAACAAAAACTAGACAAGGTGATGCTCAATATCTTACATGATGCATCCCAATCTTCCCCCACGGGTAGAATCAAATCCATGCTCCCGAAAAAATCCACCTCAACATACGGGAAGTCTTCTATCCAGAGATACTTCCATCTCAGCCAAGAGAAGAAGTCACCAGTGAAATGGAACTCTGACTCTGCTACTAGCCTCGGAGACAGACTAGTCCACCTCTCCATCCATGTTTCTTCCACTGGTCGCACTACCAGTGCTATCTGAGGCTGCATCTGGGGGATGCGCTCTAAGAAAAACAAGACCAAGAAAGAGCCATATCCGAACTATTTTTTCCCCATCCTACACCGCGAAACTTGTTCCTTCACATTCCGAAGGAACCTTACACTCCAGTTAAATAATGTTGGCTCCAAACACTCTACGCCATAAGCTACCTGCGATCTTGACGCCAGATGTGCGCTAGTACTTCCCATCATGCTCGTGATGGAAAACAAAATGGACCGGAGGGGTAACTCTCGGATATCCTCGATAGGGATTCTACCCCCCACCAATCTTTCTCCTGGGACACAATGACGTTCCAGATACACGCCCACTTGCTTAGGAAGCACCCTCTATCCGGAAAAGGATATAGGAACCCCTCTTTTCAAGAGGCTAGTCAAGAAATACACATCTTCCAACTCGATGGTTAGAAGTTGTGCTCTGATCCAAAACCCTTGCTCTGCAACATCCCAAAAGATGATCATGTGCTCAAGCAATAAAATCTCCTTCTTCATTTTTTGCAATTTGAAGAATTTCAGTAAGCCACAAGCTCTCAACATGGCCTGCGTGCAAGGACTCTGCAAGGAAGCCAAGTCATCAATATCATGCTCTCGTTCTTTCCACTCGATCATGGTCACCGAAATCACCTGCAAAACAAAAAACAAAGAATTTCATTATTCAATTTTTCGGCAATTTCTTAAAATAATTTAAAAACATGAAATCTAATGCCCACATTATTCAAAAAGGACCACGCCATCTTCTCATTACTCAATAACCCATGCGCAGAAATAAAACATTTAAAATTAAAACAATTCCCATCAATCGCTGCGTGGATGCATTTTTTAGTTTTCCATGACTTCTTTGACAAAAACGACCCATTTACTCAAGTTTCAAGGCGTTGGCATCTTGGCTATCACTTTCTAAAATGTTTTTTCAAAAAGAATGTCTTATTCCCATCGTTTTTAATAGAGGCCGATTTGATCTTTTTTGGGGCAACATAGGGATTCATTTTTTAAATTAAATACTGCTATGAAAATGAATATCAAACCATGTAATTGAAAGAAGGGGAGATGATGATCTACCTGGTCCAAATGGCAAGAGAAACGGTCAACCGTAGCTCCGGTATCAAGCGAAACAAGATCCACCTCCAAAGTGAGAATCCCCAATGCTACAAATCCTTATGCAAAGTGAAATGGTAAATGAAATTTTTCCTTTATTACTATTTATAAATTTCCATTTTTCATATAAGGTATAGTTATTTATGGGTTTTTCTAGCAATATAATGGCTTCACTAAACCTCTGGATTGCAGTTTTGACATCACAGGTTTCCTAGTAGTTCTGATCGTTTGTTTACCTTGTCACATCCATGAGCATGGTCTTAGTTCGTTTTCAAGCTCGAAAATATGAGAACGCACTGGGTAGACTTTTATCTCTTTTTCATACCTGCATGGACACATGAAAAAGGAACCCCCTAGAGTCATCTTTAAACTCTTTTCAGACTCTCTAAATATGAAAAGATCGTCGAGTGACCTTGCTTCCTTTCACACTCATTAAAAGGTTCGAAATGGCGTCTTTCGAGCGATAGTTTATCTCTTTTTCAGTCTCGTCAGACTATTGTACGAAAAAGGAACTGAGAGAGTTCTCTTTTAAGTGTTTTTCTAGACTCTATAATCATGAAAAACCTTCGAGTTTTATGTCTTTGGACTCGCTAAAACACACATCGACAGGCCCATACGGGAATGAACCCTTACTTCTTCCAGTTCATTAAACAAAGAAGAGGAACTTACCGAAGGTGAGTTATATCGAGCATGTGTTATCCTCCTCGAGCTCATTAAATCAAATAGAGGTACTCGTCTATCTGGATGGGGGAAAATTTGAAAGAAGCAAGCCAAGCAGTATCTTGAGAACATTACCAAGTAATTCTTAGAGTCGCCCTTGAACACGACACTTTGTCATTTGCACGCATTATAATCCACGGAACCTCTGCACTGAGCAAATCCTTTAAGTTTCTTTCACTCCTTTGGGTCACCTGACGTAAGTCACAACATCCACTGCATCGTCAAGTTTTGGTCCATGTCACGTTTCTGCTGTTGTGCCTCAGTGTTTAAGGGAAGTATCCACCTCTAGAGTCATCCATCACAAATATATTGTCTCAAAACCCATGTCAGTCCATGTTCATTTGATCTACCAATTACATCTCTATGTCTGTTTCATGTCGTTGATGGGGAATACATCAAGGCCCTCCTTCGACAAGCCTATTCCTGTCGACCTCAACACATTATCCAGGACTTAGGCTTAGAAACCAGTTAGTACTTTGGGACCTGCATGCCTCAATGGAAGGCTTCCTCACATTCGACAGTAGGTTTACATCATTGACCTCTGATTGGATGATTCCATGGATTTTCGACTCCAGCTCGTCCATTCACATTCATTGGAATGTACTAGGGTACCTTGGGAATCATTGACATTAATGGTGATCTCCCTCGCACTTGTTAACGGTTTACACCACTGACTGGTAATCAAGTGGTTTCTTCCATGTTCGACATCAGGACATCCATTCACATGGTTAGATTTGTACCACATCGGGATCGATAAGAAGACCCTGGGTTGAGTGATCACTTTGATATGTACTTTGCCCAGGTTGCGAAGGAATTTCCCTTGGACAAATGACACATACACTGTTACATAGATCCACTTTGTATTGGTCATGGCTATGTCTTGTCATCTCGTAGATCCACTGTGTATTCTTCGTGGCTAGGATCAGTCCAGGTCATCAGAGTATATATCCACATTGTATCCTCGGTGGATATACCTTTTTATCAATACAATTATGGATCCGTAGTGTATTTTATGGCGGCCATATCTTGCAAGTCTTGATCACCCAAACATAGGTATGCCTGCCTTGGGTTTTGAAACATGTCATGATATTTGTTGGATGTTTTTGTGCAGCTTCCGTCAGGTTCTCCGAGTCTATACCCTTGCTTGAAAGTCTACAAAGCATTTCAATTATCAGTTCTCATCTTCTAACTTCATGCTTTGGGGGGAAATCTGTTACACGTCAACATTGCTCGCTTTGATAAGTGTCGCAAGTGTCGCATGTCCCTCACAACTGTCGTAAGTGTCGCATGTTATTCACAAGTGTCACAAATGTCAAGCAAAGCATACTTCCATGATGACGACACCAAGGCGACACTTAGAATATCTCAAACACTTGATTTGGAGGGAGGAGAATAGCTAACTGAAGTCAAGTATCTCTTGCCACCTGAAAGGAGCTCTTAAACTAGAGTTTTAGAAGAGAGCGCTCCCCTACATCACCCTTAGGAGAGTTGGTGATCCCCTATAAGGTGTTAGGGAGCGTTATAACACTAAATCACCCCTCTGAAGGAGCGCTACAAACCTTTGAAGCGTCGTTGCTCCCCTTGAGCCTACCAGGGAGCGCTATAACACCCTGATGTTCCTTTTGAGGGAGCACTGTCTAATCTGGGCAGCAGTTGACCTGTTGAAAAGAATAAGGGGAGGATCTTTCAAGTTTGGAAGGTAGTTGCATTCGAATTCCTGGTTTAATCATGATCTCAGGAGAATATCCCTGATATAAGGAGGGAATTCCTCAACCTACCCTAAAGATACCTCAAGAGGTTAAGCCTCTCTAAAACTATATAAACAGGCTCTATTATGGTGGAAAGGGGGAAGAATTGCAAGAATGAAACCTATGATCTCATATGAAACACACAGTGAACTGAAGGAGGGTAATCAGTGAAGCTTCTATCATCCAGGTCATGGATCTTTTGAGCAAGGGTTAGACAAAGGGGACTTGACGAAGTTGTCGCATGCGCATCCACGGTTGTAAGTTACTTCTATGATTGTTCTCATTAATATGACATGCTTGGCCTATTTCTTTCTAGTTCATGTCTGATTTCACATGAAATTATCTCTGATAGATAGATATGTTTTCAAGCTAATATCAATAGAGTAGGAAGTGGTCTTACTATTGTTTGTATATAGGGCCCATCGAGGAGCGAAAGATTGGAGCTCAACTCGGAGCGTGCAGGGACAAACGTCGGAAAAAAGGTACTTCTATTCTCCTTCCTCCTCATGCATTAGTTTGTATAGATATGAAAGGAACTCAGTGTCCATGTTAAGTGTATTCTATCTTAAGAGTTAAGAGTCTATCTCTCAAGAGGAGACCTACCTGTCCGCAGGGAGATTTTCCTTCAACAAGGAGTGCTCGAAGGAAGGTTATAGGGGAAAGAACAATAGAAATACCAAAATACTAAAATAAGGAGAGGCTTAGTAAGGTATTGGATAACATGCAAATGGAGAGAGATTTTTATAGAGGTGGTTGCAGCTCACAATGGAAAAGGTAAAGTTCACAATTGAGATGAAAACAATGGCTATTGATGTTCGTTGCAGAGGTTAAAAAAGAAGTCACAACAGAGGGAAGAAACATGCCAAAGAAGATGGCATGAGAAGGAGGATGAATAAAGAGGAGTATGACAAAGTTATGGATGAGCTAAAGAAGAGGCTCAATGTCATACAAATGCTACTGCAGAGGAAGATTGTAGAGAACCAAAGAGAAGGATGGAGAGTGAAGAAGGTCAAGTGACCAATAGTTCTTTTTTTTTAACAGAAGATGAGACAAAGCTTGAAAGACCTAAAGAATATGATGAGTGCTTGGGTGAAGAAGGATAAACTCAGAGGATTTGAGTTCATATTGAGGCCATTGACAAAAGAAAATGTTCACTATTGTGAACCAGAGAAAGGAGAAATCCTTGGAGAGGAGAATGAAGAAGAGGGAATTATTGAAGTCTCATGAGCTCCTTGGAGAGTTCAAATCAACATGAGGATATACTGACAGAAGGATCAATTGAGGCTAAACAACCAAATATTTTTAAAACTGATATTTTGTGTGTGTTTGCAAGATTAGCAGGTGATGAATCACTTGAAGTTGTCATGGAAAATAAGGAAGAAAAGGAAATGTATCAAAACATTAAAAAAAGACAGGATCAAAATTTTATTTTGATGGAGGATGAGGCCACAGTGTCTCATAAAGAAAACCAAAAGAGAGTACATACACATTTTACCAATGGAATTGCTAAAACATAGTTAGGAAAACTTGTTGTTGCAGAAAGAAAGGAAGAATTGGCTCATGAGGATAGCCAAAAAGAAGTTGAAGAGGAGAATTAAGATGAAATGCTTACCAAATGGAATGAATAAATTGAGCTGGTGGAAATATTATTGAGGAAATATGAGTAAAAAAGAAAATAAAATATAGCTAGAAAGAAAATATTTTCACAAGTACCTAGTAGTTAAGAAGAGGTGCTTTTAACATCTAAGGAGGAAAAGGTAAATTTTAATTTTCAATTTAAAGTGGAAAATGCAGGTAGAGAAAGTGATGAACATGAAATGGTGATTAGAGAAATAGGACCTAAACTATTTCTTGAAGAAGACAGACCTCAAATTCAACACTCAGAGTTGGTACAATTTGAGGATGAGATGAAGTTTCTAGAGAAATGGCTGGCTAAGGATGTAAGAAATGAATATTGCAGAGGAATTGCAAACCTGACTCAAACTTATTTTAAGAAGCAGAGAAAGGTGTCAATCAATAGGGGCATAAATTAAAATGGGAGTAAGAATTCCCTAGATATAACTAAAGGAAAGATGCACCAGGAAAGTTGTAGTCATCAACAATGCAACATGACAACAAGGATACATTGCAATAGAGCAAGAAGACAAATGAAGTATTATGTTTGGGATCTAGGAATACTTTAGCAAAAGGAACTCATGATCATGTAAGATTAGAAATCGAGTTTGACGAGGGTCGTTAGATATCATTATAAAGTATGGAATAACGACGATCGTTTGTCTAATACATGATTAAGTCCTAGCCATCATATCGAGGAGAGTTTAGTTCATGAGGATAATGCATCAATCAAACAAGAATTGTTAGATCTAAATTTGGGAGAAGATCATTGACTTCGCATGTGGAAGTGCACAGAATTTTAAAGACAAGGTTGATTTGCAAGAAGACAAGATCATGCCACACGTCAGCTCAAGATCTTGTCACATTCCGTCGAATGGTTATAACGCCACCTTGTTGGATTGCGAAATGGATGAGAGTTTTCCATCTCAATGATTGATTAAGACCGAGTCGTCGATTGTCTAAGATTGAAAGTGGTCCAAGATTCATTAAAGATTGTGGAATGGTCATATCTGACCGTCCATCGACACTATATATCTACGATCAAGGGTGAGCATGCATAGGAGAAGTGCTCGAGAATTAAGAGAAGGGTATCTATCCACTTAAGTGATTTCCAGTTTACTTTTGGAGACACGTGGAAAGAAGTTTATGTACATGAATACCTCAAAAGCAAGTTCCAATACCACTCTTGGACCATCTGCGCAGTGTAAGAAATACCACAAGTGGAAATTGATGAGTGATCACCTTTTGGAGAAGCGCTTGGTTACAACCGTCAGTTGTATGGAAAACAATAAGCACTTGAGGTTAGTTCTTGTTTAGGAAATAGTGCATTTGTAGAAGACCATTCTAAGGAGTGTAGAGGGTGAGTATAAAGAGCATGTTCTCCATTGGGTAGTTTTGGAGATGGTATAAAGTGGAAAAAAGTGAATGGATGAATTGATCCATGAGTGTGATCAATTCATGAAATAGAATAAAGGTTATGATGAAGAATATTTTTCAAAGATAGATTGCAGAAATGAATGGTGAAGGGCCAACAGATGGAAACACACACATACACACATAGTGCAAATCCTTGGACATTCCTTTTGAGGACTTATAGAGAAACCTAAAATTGGAAATTCTTCCATATTGTGGGTTAGACCTGGGATAGGTCATCAAAAGAAATGATTCGGGATGTGAGAATTGCAGTGTCTTGCAAACATAAATTGCCAGCTTTGCATCCTTCTATGAAAGAAGTTGTGCAAATGTTGCATGATATAGATCCTTGTAAGTGTAATACAACCATGCAAGTAAAGGACTCAAAGCATGTAAATGTTATAGTTGATATCCCTATAAGACTAAATAAATTTTGAACTTTGTAGAAAATCCTCATTGTAAACTACTAGTCCCTGAATGAAGGTTTTTCCTCGTCCTCTAGATGATTGATGATACATGTACAATGCTTTCCAGATGTTCAATTCATAGCATAAAAAGGATATTTTCGGAATATATCACATATCATACAATGTATTCTTGGTCATTAGTGGAGTTGTTCATTTGGATTATGAAGGCCAATATCAGCCAATATGAGCATATTGTTGTTGGCCAAAAGTGCACTTTTAAAAATAGTGTCTTCTTTCAATCTTATTCTTTCTCCTTCCATGTGCTTATGTAACATTGTACTCTAATAAACTGAAAACATTTGTATGTCTTCTGTTATGGGTAGTATCCCTGTAACTTTATGTTCCTCCAAAATTCAACAACAAATTGTATAGAAGCTACAAGAACAATAAAAATTGATAGTTGCAAACAAATTGTATAGAAGCTACAAGAACAATAAAAATTGATAGTTGCAAATTTATTTGGAAGTGTGTCGAACTGTTGATGGAGGGTCTTAATTTTTAAATCGAATGTGATTATTGGACCTTTAATTCTATTTTTGGCTCTATAAACATTGCCTTTTTGGATCTATAAAAATTAAACATATTTCGTAGGATAACTGTGAGCTTTTCAAGGTAAGAAATTGTCAGATCCACTTAATGTTGACACAGTTAATAAGCAGGGCCCCTGCCTTTGTTTTGCATTGTCTATTCCTATGATTATTTCTCATTTCTAGGGTATATTTTGTTGAAAACTCTTTGCCTGCCGAGAGAGAGAGAGAGAGAGAGAGAGAGAGAGAGAGAGAGAGAGAGAGAGAGAGAGAGAGAGAGAGAGAGAGAGAGTTGTTGGAAACATGGTAAAATTTATAATTGGTATGTTCCTTCATGAAATGGGCCACAACCTTATAATTATCAATTGGTTGAGAATTGATTGTTGCTTGAATGAACTATAAAATATGATTAATATTAATTATGATTATAACATTTTTATAAAATATTAAATATTTATCAACCCCTAATTATGATAATAGGTGTCCTTCCTATTGGAATTCGATAGATTAATGAATCTTTTATCTAAAAAAATTGATCTCATGGTCTCCAATTAAATATGCTCATATATTCTCATCATCACCACTTTTTGTATTACTTTTTTTGTTTACCTTTTTCACTTTTACATAACACAATTAATAATTTTGTAATGACCCCTCCATTACGACAAAGAATAGCAATGTATAACAAGTAATTTTTTTTTCTTTTAAAACGATTGTTAGGAAAAGTGACATGCCTCACAACATACATTAAACGACACACCATAATGAATAGCAACACCATCGAAAAATCATCCTAATTAATGACAACACATAATCAATGCATTAGATAATTAATCATGACACATAATCAATGCATTATCATAAATATAACGACACTTAAACAACACATCATTGCATTAAATTAGCGATGCAAAATCAACACATCATGATCAACTGAAGTAAGATGCAAATAATTGATCAACTATGTCACTGAATACCAAGGGAAAATACCCACCCAACCTATCCTACATGGTTAGGACCTCCAAGACACATAAGCAGTGCTCAAGTCCAGGATTCATCCGATTTATTTTGACAATTTAAGGTCTAAGGATTCACTACTGTTCTGAGGAACAAGGAGGTATCTAAATCCCATAGCCCATCATAAAACACAATCCAAAACAGATCATCAAACTCACCTAATCATCAATGTTTCATGGCATAGTAGGATATTCTACCATACTTTATCTTTTTTCAAGCAACAATGAGTGTAAATGAGTAAAAGGATATTTCATAAAGTCAAATAAATCAAGAGCGTAAATACAATCTTAATCTCATGTAGCTTAGCTATACATCTCATTTTAAGGAGTATCTTCTAGGAGCATGTAAGGAAGAGATAAAATTACACAAGCATCAAGGAAATCCATAAGAAGGTCAATCTTCTTAAGCAATACCTTAAATTAACACCACCTTTACATTATGTATCCATATTATGGAACTAATAAAAAATCATTTACATTAGCTATTAATAAGAATTCAACTGCTAGCATATCCCTCCTTAAAGAACTAAGAGGGACAATCCTAGCAAACAAGAATGAATGATTCCAAGCTACATTAATATCTAGAGGAAGAATCCCAAGATGATCAACCCATAATTGAACAAATGAAATTCATGTTAACTTACACATCCAGGCATAAGGAATTAAAGTAGCAAGTATTATTAACTAATCATAAAGGAAACTCAAGGATGATATATAATTCTATTTAAAAATTTAAAGAAAGACCTAACACTAAAACAAGGGCCCAATGCCAACTTAGAATTCTGAAATAAATGTAAGGTTAATTATTACACTACTACTTAATTAGTGAAGGGTGTACGAGACTAGAATAATTTTACCCTTACACAAATCCAGAATAATATGCAAGAATGTAAATTGACTTTAAGGATAAACATAAAATTGTCATCGACATGGCAGTGAAGAGGTAAGTAAAAATAGATGGGTTCAAGATGCGATTACTACCAACACTGGAAGTCAACGAGGGTGCAATCGCATGTAGAGACCCTACATACATAAAATTGAAAAGATTCTAGATCCTCCTGTAAGAACCCTCCTCAGATTGACAAATCCAAAGCTTGGGGTTTCTTCGTTGGATCGAGAAAATCAAATGGTACTAAATGCAGTGTTGGTTATGTTCTTTTCTTGAATGATAATACTTGTTTTTAAGGGAAGGTATTCCTTGGACAAGGGACCAACAATCAAGGTGAATTTACAACACTACTTCTCCTTATAAGGGTTTCTCATAGAAAAGGGGTTCTTACGTTATAGGTCTTTGGAGATTCAGAATTGTCAATCAAATGTATGAGGGGTGAAAATCAAGTACAAATATTGTAACGACCCTGCTTAAATAGATGTATAGGATTATTAATTATAATTAATTTAATAATCTAACTGTCCCAAAAGTTAGCTAAACAATAATTATTTCTTAAATATCATTAACTAATTGATTATTATTAATTACTTGTTCATGACTGTCAATGTTTAATTAATTATTAATTGACTCATTAATTAATTAAGTAAAGAATTAAAGGGGGGTTAATAAGTTTAATTTGTTAAAGACTTACGTATTCGGGAAGGGATAAGACATTAAATATAAGGATAAGATATTAATAAACAGATAAGGAACATGAATAATGGGATAAGGGGCATTAACTATGTGGATAAGGGAATGAATGCAAGGATAAGGAAATAAATGAGGAGAAAGGGCGGTGAAGGAGGATATGAGCGGAGGAGGTTATGAAGGAAGGGATTATCATTATTTTGGGGGGAGGAAGCATTTTGGGAAGGGGATTTTTGTGAGGGAATTTGGGTGGAGATGGCTGGTGTGAGGAGTTTGGCTTTGGGGGCTTTCGGTGAATCAGAAGCAGGGGGCGCCGGTTTGTTGGGGGTTTTGGGCATGGGGGCCAGGATTCCTTTCGGTTTCCTGGAGCTAGGGAGCCGGACAGGCTACTCCTAGCTAGATGGGAGGATAGTCGGTTTGGGCAGAGTTGGTCAGTGGCATCGAGTTGGGCAAGGCAGCAGCAGGCTGGACAACCAGGTCAACGGAGGAGTTAGCATCAGGAAAAGAGGTAAATTTGTATTATTTTGTTAAGTAATTCTTATTCTATTATGAAATTGTTGTTCATCAATTAATTTTAACATGTGTATATGTTTAATTGAAAGTAATTACTGAGTTTTTTGCATACAAGGAGAAGTTTACTATTTCAATTTATGCATATAATAGAATTTAGTTATTATAGGTCACTAAAAATGGTATCGGAACTTTTTGTTTGAAATCTGGGCCTGAGGGCCAAATCTCCAAGCTCTAGCTCCAGTCCCACCTAACCTGCAAACCAAACGCACTATTATTTTTATTATATATAAACAAATCTAAATATATAAACAATATGAATTGAAAACGAAAAGGTATAATGATATACAAGTGGAAAATGTTAAATATTTTTGCTAGTGTATTCTTATTGTTATGCATCCACACCTTGAGTACGTGCTTTTTCTTTTACACCCAAGTCCATGCAAAACTATTGAACTACTGCCTCGTCATGTTTCTGGATCCTCTAGCCGAGCTTCTCTGCAAAACTGCACATTTTTCCCTTCTGCTCCTCCTAGCCCCACACAAACAATCACGCTAAAAACTACAAATAGAAACCACTTAAACAATTACCATTACATGCATTATATAATCCAGTTCCCTGTGGCCAGTAAGTAGGTGGAATCCATGCAAACATGAACAAGGCTGAGCATCATGGTGCTGTGAAACAACTTTATTCACCTACTCCACAACTACACTGCTAAAAATCCTCAATGGTTATTACCAGCAACTACCGAACTGACGAATTCATGAAACTACAGAGAATTTACAAAGTTAAGAGGTAAGAACAATGAAAAATAACAAATGGATGCCAGCGGGAGTGGAAGCCATGACCGTTGAGCAACATAAGTGTGTGGTGAAGAATACAAGGGAATTTGAAAGCGTGTGGAGATCATGGTGGTCATGTAAGATCATTTTCACTCAAACGTCTGTCTAAAAGAAACTCTAGTGAAGAAATATGCCCATTTCTTCTTCCAAATAGAAATTAAAAAGAAAAATAGAATACCCAAAATCCACTATAATTAGAATCCACTATAATTAAAATCCACTATAATTAGAATTCCTGGATTGACTCAATAAACAAGATTAAGACACTAAAAACAAGACAAAGAAGCGACTAGGTTATTGTTACCAACTTTGATGGCATATGATGTAAAAAAAATCAAACATAGTTCAAGTCACAACCCATTTAAGCATCCTAGACACAATCAGCCATGTCCACACTACGATGATGAGGTACAACAAATAAGAAAGGAAAACGATTTGTTGTGCACTACAATAAGCTAGACGACATACCAGTTTCAGTCCAGGTGAATATAATACATGTCAATACTGAAAGTGGAACCATAATAGCAATCTAATCTTACCGATATGACAATGATTGACAGATGAAGCTTACAAGCTCTTCCAATTATTTCAAATCCCTGTTCCTTTCATCCCAATCCTCGAAACTGTCAATACCATATGAAATTTATGCTCTACAGTCCCACTTCAACATATAAATACCAAAACTTGTCCTCAAGCTGACAGACGTGTAGAATTCTTGAGCTTTCAACAGTGGTCGTGTACTACAAGCCCTAAATGAAGACAATGTGGTAGCCATACTGAATAACAATCTGTCTCGTGGAAACATAACATGTAATCTCTTTTGAGATATTGTTGTCATTTACTGCAAAAACCCTAAATGAAAATCCACTAAATTATAAAAGTAGGACAGGGATACAGGAAAGGGAATAACCTAAACTCGCTATGCTAAAGGGAGAACCTCGACTCTGTAACTATATATTATGGAGTGCATACATCAATAGAACCGGAGAAGGTGATCCCTGAACTGAGAAGGTAGAAGGAGAGATAAAGAAAACTACAAACAAAATAGGAAACAATCATCTAAGCTTGATTTTAAAATAAATTGAAGGAAAAAAAAACAGAAACATAATACACTGTTCAAAAAAAAAGAAAAAAAAAGAGATGTTTATATATCTATATATATATATCAATTTTACCCCAGGATTCATGTTACAGCGTGCAACCAAATAGGGAAACCATTTTGAAGCTTCTGTGAAAAGGAAGGTAGGTCTCTAGGGTAACGATTAATACGGTGTCGGGCTCAAGGGGTAGGGGATTGATAGGGATCTACTTCCATCAAGCGATATGGCTAAGGGTCTATCCAGTGGGCTCAAGGTTCCAGCATGTTAAATACTTTCACTACATGCCTTGGCCCTATGGCACGAGACTCGGTCATAAGGGGAGTAGTACTGCAGAAGTGGCCAGTCCTGCAAAAAAAAGAATAACCACTATAAATGCAGCACATATCCCTTGATCATTTTAATAACCAGCTTCTGTTTACTCAAGCCCTGTATCACATTAGTCCAATGCGTAACAGAAAATAACAAAGTATCATAATAGAAACACAAAAGACATAAATGATTTACAGTCAAAACCTAATGAACATTCAACAGACTCACCTTGAGAAGACGTCTAAACCTGTGACGTTTACAAAGATGCACAAAGGTAATGATAACTTCTCCTCTAGTTAAAACATTGCCATCGGCAAGCCAATTTTTCAAGTGAAGAGGGCAATTCATAGTCTTTATAGCTCAAAACGATTTGATACAATGGTGAGGGATTGTTAAATTCTGCTTTAGATAAATAAGGATCGGCATGAGCTTCTGCGAAGTCAGCGGGGGGCTCTAGCTCCAAAAAAAAAAACCATCTTCAGAAGCATCTGCCACACCTTTTTCCGTTGCACCAACTTGGGAGGCGAATTGTCGACCCACTTGTGCAAATTTCGGGTACTGGCAACAACGATGCGATATGACTCTCGCAGGAATGGACCTATTTTTTCCAGCTAACCCAACGACATAGTCTTCAATAGATTTGCCTATGAAACTGAAGTGTGTTGCAATGCCTTGCTAGTTCTCAAGTCTGCCTGCAAAATCTTTATGGGCATTATGGTACTTTCCATGAGCCCGTGAGAGCACAAGCACTACACGTTAGCAGCAAGTCGCACTAAATGTCAAACTCATGCATATACCAAATTCCACAATCCAATACACATACAAATCCCAGCAAAAGCACGACACCATTCCTCACATTTAGCAGCAAGATGTCACTTCACAGTCTAAAACATTAAGGTGTATTCCCATAACTAGTCTAAATGTTGGGCTAGTTGAAGTAGTTAAAGCTTCATGCAAGAGGCCATGCGAACGGCCACCCAAAACAAAAAAAACCCTGGAAATACAAGTCTGCAAGCTCAATGCAAAACAACACACATAATACAAGCCAATGACCAACGCCAGAAACCAAACACCTGACAAACGAGGAGGAGAAGCCATGAGAGAAAGCCATGGCGGTCGACTAGGTAACCAGAGACCTCGCAAGAAGAGACGAAGAGGAAAAGAGGAATTAGGGTTACGACAAAAAAGGTTAGGGTTAAGATAGAGGAGGGGCGTTGGAGGAAGCAAGGCGGGCACGTGGAATCCATGTGTGCCCACACTTGTTTTAAATTATTTTGATTTTCTCCTATTATTTATTAAAAAAAAAAAAACATTTATAAATTGTGTGTGTTTGTTTAAATTTTTATTTAGTGTAAAGATAATTAACCTAAATTAAATTAATTTAAAGATAATTTAGGATTAATTTAATTAAATTAATTTAAAGTTAATCAAGTGGTTACCCTAAATTAACCTAAATTATAATTTAGTGTAAAGTTAAACTCCATTAAAAGTTAATTAAAATATTAGAGGGTCCATGGGTTTTTAACCCAAGACCACCCACCAAGCGAAGTGCCTTGAGAAGAGCACTAACACCAACGCACCCTCATGAGTCTTTATAAATAAACTCATATACTTAAATAGATTAATGGTAACAGAGTTGCACCAAGTAGAGTAGCTGCAGGGATTTCAATGGCAGTGAGTGCAACATCTCGTTCATCACCAACGATGCAGACAGGTCCACAACCATCTCAGGGAACAACTAGTAGGGGTAGGGGTTCCGGGGAAAGGAACTCGTTTCAGAGACAGTTGCAGAACCGTGCGTAGGTTCAATCCCGTGTTACATGTTGGGGATGTGGAGGACGTCATTACTAGCGTGGCTGCCCAGAGTTACAATCAGGATTGTGCATAGAGAAGGAAAGGCCCCGATGGGAAGAGAAAGTGGTAGCTATCATATTTACACAGCGGTTAATAATCGCCAGGAAGAACATCAATCCACGGTGGTGGAATCATGAGGTGCGCTAAATCATATCAATGATAAGATTTTGTTTGATTCTGGTGTGACAGACAGTTTCATTTCACCATCTGCAATAGAAAAGAGTGGGTCGGTAGCCTACGAGCATGATGACTTTAAACAAGTCTAGATGGCTTCGGGGGAAAATTAAGCAGTAGGACCTAGTGTTGAGGATGGTATAGTAGACCTGGGAGTGTGTACTACCAGGTTGAAGGTGTGCGTCACTACTCTCGAGGCGTATGACCTAATCATTGGAATGGATTGGTTAGCAGCTCACCGAGCCATGGTAGATTGTTTTGCATAAGAGGGTGCTTGTGTCGACGATGGAGGAAGGAAAGTAGAGATCCAGGGGTACAGAGAAAAGTGTCATTACGCTTTATATCAACTATGGAGGTTAAGCGATGCTTGAGACAAGGGTGTCGATTATATGTAGTGGAAGCAGTGAATGAAAGGAAGGGACCCTCAGTGGATCAACACGCGGTATTGTCAGAATTTAAAGATGTTTTTCCGAACAAGTTACCAGGGTTACCTCCTGTGAGGGAGCTTGATTTTACTATTGAGCTAAAACCTAGTGCAGAACCAATCTCCAAGACTCTGTATCGGATGACAGGGTCGGAACCTTGTGAATTGCAAATGCCTTTCGAACTCGGTTTGGACATTACGAGTTTGTCGTGGTACCTTTCGGATTGACCAATGCGCCAGCCATATTCATGATCTTCATGAACGGCGTATTCCAGAAGTACTTAGACCATTTTGTACAAGTCTTTCTAGATGACATCCTCATCTATTCCAAGAATGAAAGAGAACATGTGGAACACCTGTGAGTAGTGTTGTCCTGCCTTAGAGAGAACAAATTGTATGGGAAGTTGTCAAAGTGTTCCTTATTCTAGAAAGAGATTCACTATTTAGGTCATATCATTTCCGGCGAAGGAATATCTGTGGACCCAGAAAAANATGGGGCTAGTAGGTTATTACTGAAGATTTGTAGAAGGATTCTCAAAAATAGTGAAACCCATCACCAACTTGCAACGTAAGGGGGTCAGGTATGAATGGACAAGAAGAATGTGATAGTGCATTCATTGAGCTTAAGAGGTTACTAACCAGTGCACCAATTCTACGAGTGTCGTATATGGAAAAGGACTTCATAGTCTGCACGGATGCCTCGAAGCAAGGGTTGGGGGCCATGCTAATGCAGGATGGAGGAGTGATAACCTATGCGTCAAGGAAGTTGAAGAAGCACAAAGAGTTATACGCGACTCATGATTTAGGGTTGGCAGCTGTAATGCGAGCTCTGACAATTTGGAGGCACTATCTTGTGGGGAGAAAATTTGAGCTCAAAACGGACCATCAAAGTTTAAAATATCTCTTCACTCAAAGAGATCTGAATGTCAGGCAAAGGTGATGGAGTGAGTTTATGAGTGAGTACGATTTTCATATTTCGTACATCAAGGGAAAGGAAAACATGGTCGCAGATGCCTTGAGTAGGAGACCAAGTATCTTCTCCTTGGTAACCTTAAAGTTCAATCTGAGGGAACATGTGTTGACACAATCCCAGGAGACAGTTGGTATTTAAAGGTTACTTCAAACCTCTAGAGCGGGAGGCAGTTAGATCCAAAGTATGAAGGATATAGTCTGGAAACAGACGGACTGTTAATATATCGAGGAAGGATGTACATCCCTGAGAATGGGGATATTCAAAGCATCATACTGAAGGAAGCCCATAGAGCACTTTATTGTGTGCATCTAGGTGTGAAGAAGATGTACGGAAATATGAGGAAGCTCTTCTTCTGGGTAGGCATGAAGCGCGATGTAGTCCATTTCGTCGCCAAATTCCTGGAGTGTCAACAAGTGAAAGTCGACTACCATCAACCGATCAGCCTCCTACAACCACATGATGTTCCTATGTCCAAATGGGAACTCATCTCTATGGATTTTGTTGTGGGGTTTCCGCTCACATATCATAGACACAATGCCATTCTTGTGATAGTGGATAAGTTAACCAAGAGTGCTCATTTTAT
>SNQJ01S0138942.1:0-25276 GCA_010110895.2 Picea sitchensis | reverse complement strand
CGACCTAAACAAGGCTTGTCCTAAAGACAATTTTCCCACACCTTTCATCGATCAGATTCTCAACGAGTGTGCAGGAAGCGAAGTATTTTTTTTATGGACAAATTTTCAGGATATAACCAGATTCAAATCAAACCTGAGGATCAACACAAGATGACATTTATTTGTCCTTGGGGTACTTTTTCATACCGGAAAATTCCTTTCGTCCTTAAAAGCACTAGAGAAAACTTTCAATGTGACATGCCTTTCAGGTTTCACGATATTAAGCACATAGTTGAAGCTTACCTTGATGATATTGTTGTTCACTCTCGCAAGAGAGAAGATCACATTATGCACCTTTGGCACGTTTTTGAAATATGTTGTTATTATAGAATCCGATTGAACCCTCACAAATGCATCTTTTGCGTTAAGTGTAGTCGTCTTTTGGGATTTCTAGTTTCCAAGACTGAGATCATGGTAGATCCACTTGAGGTTGAGGCAATACTTCAGTTTCCTCCTTCACGCATGATTAGACAACTTCAGGGTTTACAGGGGAAAGCTAACTTTCTTCGTCGGTTTATAGTTAACTATGCCACTAGCACTAAAGGTTTCATGAGTCTTTTGAATAAGGACACCCCATTTATCTCAGATGAGCGAGACCAGGAGTCCTTCGATGCTTTGAAGAAATATTTGGTGTGAGCACCTCTACTGAAGCCTCTTGACTACAATAGATATTACTTGCTTTATATTTTCATGTTTGAGGATACGATTGGTATGGTTCTGGTTCAAGAGGATGATGAGATCCATGAGCACTTCATCTACTACCTTAGTCGAATGTTAGTCGGTCCTGAACTTAATTATACTCACGTTGAAAATCTAGCTTTGGCTGTCGTTCACGCAGTCCAACGTTTGTGTCATTATATATTACTTTGAAAGAATACCGTGGTTGCGAATGTCAATCCATTTCAATACATCCTTACTCGACATATCATAGGGGGACAATATAATAAATGTATTTTCATTTTACAAGAGTTTGATTTCGATTTCACTTCCGCGAAATCCAAGAAGTCCCTAGTATTCACAGAGTTAATATTTGATTTTCCACAGTTAGATGAAGATGTTATCCATGTTGATTCATTTGTGGATGAATGCATTTTTCTTGTCTCATCATCTGACCCCTGGTATGGAGACATTTTTCTCTATCTTCAGACCTTGAAGTTCCCATAGCAGCTCTCAGGAGATGACTGCCGACATATAAGATACCAAGATAAGAAGTATACTATCATCGGTGACACTTTGTATCGCCGATGAATAGAAAATATCTTGCGGTGTTGTTTAAATAACAGAGATGCCACGTCTATCCTAAATGATTTCCACAACAGGGCTTGTGGTGGTCATCTATCTGGGCTTGTGACAACCCAAGTGTTTTTACGAACTGGTTATTTCTGTCCTACTATATTTAAAGATTGTATTGAAGCAGTTAAAAAGTGTCATCCTTGCCAGGTGTTCACTCGGAAAATATGCTCGCACCCAACCCCTCTTCACCCAGTCATTACCATCGGTCCCTTCACCAAGTCGGGAGTGGAATTCATAGATTGCAAACCAACTTTGGCTGAGAGGCATCAACACATTTTGTGTTCATCGACTACTTCACTATGTGGGTCGAGGCCATGCCTACTATTAAATATTATGGGAAGACTACAACCTTCTTCGTATTCAATCAAATTATCACCTTGTTCGGTATCTCGAGTGAGATTTTCATTGATCATGGAAGTCACTTTCAGAATGAGATGATGGAATAACTAGCAACTAAGCTGGGGTTTAGACATGGTCATTATTCTCCTTATTACCCCTAGGAAAATGGACAAGTAGAGGCCGTCAAAAGTCTCTCAAGACCATTTTGCAAAAAACTGTCAGTCAGAGTAAGTATGACAGGCACATCATGCTATATCCTACACTTTGGGCATACTGAACCTTGGTCAATAGTGCCACCGTATTTTCCCCTTTCCAGTTAGTACATGGTGTGGAGTCGATATTACCTATTGAATGCGAAATACCTTCTCTTAAGCTGAAATTCACGCTCGTACCTGACACTTTCGATATCGAGCGATGCCTTGTACACCTAGAGAGTCTTGATGAGCAACGTCGAGATGCCTCTACAGATATCGAGGTGAACAAAAGACGTGTTAAGGTCTAGTACGATAAGTTTGTCTGTCCTCAGTTGTACGCGGAGGGTGAATTGGTCCTCTTGTATGATCAAGCCAAGGAACCACTGGGGGGAGGCAAGTTTAAACCCAATGGCACGGTCCTTACATCATGCGATGTGTGCCAGCAAAAATAACCTATGATTTAGAATATTATGAAGGGAATAAGTTGGTTGAACCCAGAAATAGGATCTACTTGAAAAGATATTATTCTTGAGCCCCAATTTTGGGTGGAACTCTCTGTATACCAATGTAATTTAGTGTATATATCTTTTTCTTTTTGTCTTCGGGTTGGTTATTGAGTTTTTCACTTGGTTGAAAGATGTCAACGGAGTCTTCAGTCTACCTAGGATTCAAATACAGAGCGAGTTGTCATACACAGAACTTGGCTTCGACCGCTTGGGTGGTTTACTCACCTGAGGGTCTACTTGTATCTTCAGGTGGCGTATGCCTAGGGCCATCCACGAATAATTTGGCCTGATATAGTGTCGTTATGAAACTTTTGCATGATGTTATCTCACATGGAATTCGTTCATTAGAAGTTTGCCTGGATTCCCAGTTAGTAGTATGTGAGTTGAACGATAGTTACCGTGTGTGAGATCCTACTTTACTCTGACAATTCCTACAGATACGTATTTTACAACGACAGTTTGATTTTATTACATATTATCATATTCCTAGGAGTTCTAATCATGTATCTGATACTTACATTAATTTCATTTTAGATTGGCATTTGTTGCATAATTAAAAGAAAATAAAATCATCTCATCAATGTACACATTGTAAGATATAAGTAAAGTTGGAGATTCTTTTTTATTTTTAAAAAAATATGGTGTTTATAGTACAAAATTGGGGCTAATACCCACGATACACATATACAGCCAGTATTACAATATCCCATGACATTTGYGCCTATGGTGCTATATGTGTGTTATGGTAGAAAACCAYGACACCGAAAGAGTCGTACCCATGCCCTGGGTACACCAACCACCTGTTGTTGGATGGCTTCAGGTAGATCCTCTACCTGAACCATGGGAACCTTGTGAGTCAAACATGATAGGTTTCCCTACACATTTTGTAAAACCCTATCGGCTTCTCCTCCCACTCCCTCATCTCCTTGCTTCCTCCATTGATGTTGAGGGAAGCCTTCTGGCCATCACAGACCAATGTCTGCATTGGACAAATGTCTAGTCAATACTTAAGCACCATCCAATTTTTTTTTTGTTCTATTATACAAAAATACAAAAAAATGAAATATGTAAAAGAAATTGACATACGTATGTCACCATAGGCAGTCCTTGGTGGGAGTGGCATGTCTGAATATCCTTTGAAGTCGATCACCTCATAGGGATAGTCATCYAGAGCGATGACCTGTTGTCGCCACCAGTAGAAGAAATCCTCAATGTAGTGTGTTAGAAGCCTACCTCCCCCCTGCTGCCTCATTACCTSAGTCCACCGTGCCATGGATGAATCACGAGGTCCTCTCAGAATAATCTTGACTCTAGGTCCCAAACGTTGAACCCGCTCAAAAAAGAAACTGCATAAGATAGAGGCAAACCCAAAATTTATTTTACTCACCTGTTTTCACTCTGTCAATTGGCTCTTCATATTCACCAGTAGTGAGGTACACCAGTCATATATTGTGGGTCTCATACACTACCCTGCATAGAACATGGGCGGCCTCGATGCCTGGTGCAATGAAGCAAAACCTGTGATCCTGCTCAATACTAGGACAATAATCTTCACACAGATATTGTTTATTTCCCGGATAGGGACTTGAGTCCCTAACTTGGGAGTCCCTGCTACACAGTGGGCATCGATATATTCCTCATCTTCATCTCTCTCCCTGCTCCCTGTGATTTGAGGTTTACAACTTCTCCCCGAAGCGATAGACCATTCAAAAAATAAATGTACTCTACTTCAATTCTCAATCGTTTCCCATCGATATTGAATCTCTCACTCTCAGGGTCCTAGTAACCCACCAACATCTCGAGAAACCTCACCTGGGCTCTCATTCCTTTGAGCACCCAAAAATTATACAAGCCACGTCACTTTAAGGCCATTTGGGCGCCCAGATCTTGATCTAAAGTAGCATCAAACTCTTCATTCTCTCTCTCTCTCCATTCAAGAACCATCCTGTCAAAGACAAATCAAAATTTGAGTTAGAACTCTTCAAAATTATTGTTTGCGTGTCTATACATGGTCTACATTACATATAATCACATTTAGGGATTGTTATATGCAACCTATAGTTTAGAAAGGGGCGTATACCTCGTCGTATATGCGACCTAATTGAAGACAACCCGTGTACATTGAAATCTACACTTTTCACCCTCAATAACTAAAAATTTAGTACGTAATTCAAAATTTTAATCCACTGAGATTGAAGAGGAAGAGAAAAAGAATTACTTGATCCATATGGTTTGTGATTTTTTTCTCGATTCTCCCGCAATCATCGTTTGAATCTCAAAGGTATTTTGGTCCAATTTGCACTAGTTGGGTGTTGTCCCTTGACCAAGTTTTGAAGTTACTTGGTCATACTTGATCATTTTAGGGACTTCGACAGCCTGTCAAAGATGGAGCGCCAAACGAAGCAGAGATCAAGGGATCTAGGCCTACTTTTGGGTCCCTTTTTGGGTTTTGGGACAATGTAATGGGAAAGGGATGTTGGCTCATGTGTTTACCCACGTTTAGGCATACTTTTGTAATGTATAAATAAACATCTAGGAATCTAGTAGAGGAGGATTGTATCTATTTTATGTAAGATAAGTGCTAATAGTCTATTTAAGTTCTCTGTGCATGACTGTAGAAGGTTTACAGAGCTAAGTGCAAGTTGTTGTTGAAGTTATAGAAGGATTTGTGCTGTAAGCACAAGGAAGAAGGATCTACCGAGCTGTGTAGATCTTCTGTCCTATGCGAGGAAAGGTTTTTGATGGCTTTGTGCCTGTAACTGATTGGAGACACTAATAAATAAGAAGAGTTGTTGGACGTAGCCCCAGGGTGGGATGAACCACGTAATTCCTTGTGTTATTCTTTGTGCTTTGACTTGATGTGTTGTACCTTCTTTTGCAAAGTGCTTTGATATATTTAGATATATCTACTTATGCTTGGTGCTTCTTAGATATATGTGAATGTTAGATTTGACATGTACAAAGATGCTTAGTGATAAATTACCTTAGATCTAAGTGAATAATGCGATGCTTTGTGCTATCTGTGAAGTATAATAAGGGTTGAATATTGACGAATAATCGATGCTAAGTGTTTTGTAAGAAATATAATCACATATCTGTGTCCCAGCTAAGGTTGCAGACACCTGAGTCTTGCAACCACCCCTGCCTCTACCTCGGGTGAGACTTCATCTACTTCATAGGTGTTGCCGAAAGGGCTGGTAGTTAGGGTTTTGTTGGTGCGCTCTTGTAGCATTGGACCCTAGGTCTGCCCCTTATCCAACAAATGGTTCCATTGTCAGGACCTGAAACTGTGATTGCTGGGAACTGAGGAAGAGGAAGCTTTGTGCAAAGATGCATCCTAAAACTGTGGAAGCTCCATGCGAGGATCTGTGCCTTGGTGCACAGTATTCCACTAGATCTGAAAATATTTGTGCTAAAGAAAGAAGGCTAGATCTGAAGAAAAGAAGCAACATCTGAATGCTTTTTTCTCTAAGAAAGGTAAAAGTGGAAGTTTCTAAAGAAAAGAGGTCAGATATGCAGAAAAGAGGTAATATCTGTAAGCCCTATGCTCTGATAAAGGTAATAATAGTTAAAGTTTTTTAGAAATGGAAGCTTTGTCCTCTGCAAAAGTAAAATAAGTGAATTTTTTTGTTTCTAGAGTATGGATCTACGTATGTTTTATAGATTCTGTCCTAGCTTGAAAAATAGGGATTTGATAGATGAAATAAAGCTTGATATGAATAGATTTGATAAGTACAATGACATATATGTTATACCTATGCATAGGAAGAATGTTTGGACTAACAAATGGATGCAGGATCCTAGAAAGAATTTTTTGTAGGCTAGTTACCATGATCCTTGTGCGTAGTACATAAGAGGTTGGGGATCATTTAAAAGGAAGAGAGGATTAACCCTATGTTACAGTTGCAGAAGACCGAGACATCTTGCTAAGGAATTCCCTGGTGGAAGATCTAGTTGCCTATCTTGCAAAGATTTGGACCATGAAGTATTGGATTTCCCTAGAATGATTGCTAATCTTGAAAGAATGAATTTGAATAAAGAAAACCCTAAGGAAGCTCCAGAAATAGTCGAACCCCAAAAAGAATCCAAGAATTTATTACTACAGATGAAAGACACCTTGAATGACCACCAACATTTTAGGTTATCAGATATCTTTAAAGAAAAATAATGCATCGAAGTAAGAATAGGGGACTTCGACATTAACTGTGCTCTTGATGAAGAAACACCAGTGAACATTATGACAAAGAGAACTTGGGAAGATATAGGAAGGCCTGTTATGATCCCTTCATTAAGAGGAATAGGGCTATTCCGAGGAAAACTGGTGAACCTATGTGGAAGTCTCACCCAGATATATATGAATGATAATGGAACTTCAATAGAGGACGATTTTGAGATTATCAAGTTTATTGAGGACAATGCACCATTTACTATGTTACTTGGAAAACCTTGGATTGAGAGAGATCAAGCCAGAAAGAAGGAAGAAGAAAAGTTTTTAGAAAAATAGAAACAAGAGTTAACAGATTTCATGACCAGAAGGATCATGCAGTTGATTGAAGAATAGGAGAACAAATCGAAGCTATTTGACACCTGGAGCCCAGATGTCAAAGTTTCAAGAGGACTAGAGGACTCACAGAAGATTGTAGTATATGCCTCAAATATAGAAGAAGTATTACCCCTGAGTCTAGGAGATAATCTCAGCAATGTGAAGTGACTATTTCCAAGGAAAATAAGAATCAGAATGGGAAGAGAATCACCGAGATGAAGATCACTGGAAAGAAGGCTAGGAAGCTAAGTAAAAAGAGAGCTAAGATTGATAGGCTACAAAATATTCCAGAGGTAACCTTGCAAGACAAAAAGCTTGCAAAAATTGAACTTCGCCGAGATATCAAACCACCGACATAGGCCACTTTGTCGAGGCGAAGAAATATAGCCATTGGAAGCTGATATAACTGTTCAAATGCCACTCCGAATGGGTCGAAAATCATTAATGGTTCACCACTAGACTGTCAGACCACGCCATAATAGACAGAACATGAGTTAATGATGCCTCATACCCATTGCAAGTAGACCATTTCTAAGTTTCTTACTTAGCCCGCCGCGCCACACACCAAGAATACTTTTTGCTAACTAAGAATTTGAGCCCATAGCTTGAGATTATTTTTCAATATGATCATCGCCTTGTTTCCATACCCTCCATTGTAGTCTCTGAATTCAGTTCACACCCAATCTAATTGACCTTGAGCTTGTATGTCAGATGATCTCAATGCCACATAGAAAGTAGTCAAATAAGTTTTGATTGACTTAATGACTGAGAGAGTCATGTCAGAAAGAAGGATGTCTACAGGTGTACAAGCATGATCAACATGAGGAGTCCAAGCTTCTCCCTCAACTTCTTGCGGAGCAAGAACTTCCAGAACCATGACAGAGAAAGGAACAAAGCACATAGACGACATTGCAAACATCAATCCTATTCTGCGCATTTTTTCAGCTTACCTACCACCTCTGAGTGGTGCCATCAACCATGACAGTGTCCCTTGAGACTTCAACTATACTCTAATCATCATGTATCTTATGAAAGGGGTGTGTACAGTTCATGCCGACCAATATAAGCTCACAGTATTGAACTTTAGTGACTTCAACCTTGGTGACTGGAAGGCTTACAACATGCTTGCCCTTCATAAGTATCTAACTGGGACTAAAGGAAATAATTCCAAGATCATCCCGTAGTCATGGACGCAGAACCTCGCGCAGTCCACACTTCTCAACGCGATGAAGATTCTGCATTTCAGATGACATCAATAGGTGAATGCATGTGTAAAGTTACTACTATCGTTCTATCATGACTGATACCTATGGATGAACTGATGCATCACTGTGGATCCAACCTTGATCAATTGAATCATAGGTCTTAGTATACAAGGCCCTGACCCACAGAAGTTCTACCCTGGAAACACCTCAAACTGAGCATTAGCGTAAAGAATTAAAGAAACTTATGGAGATATCGAGAAGGGAACATGAGGCTACAAGGTAGCCTCTATCCAGAGTGGCCTAGTGCGCCTTGCCTGTCAGCTAATCGCGGGCAAGCTAGTTCATAAGAATAGACCAACTCAAGTGACCAAATTCGTGGTCGACCTCGCAGGGAAGTGCATAGAGGGACTACAGATGAAATGGGAAACAATACCTTGTCAATCAACTAGAGATTGATGGAAGAGAATTGAAAGACCAAGGGTATGGGTTCCAATTTAGTTGGCTTCTCATACTGATCACTTTCATTACCTAGGAGCTACCATAAGGTGCCACTTTCCCAGATATCGAACCCTTCGAACCACTGGCCGCAAAGTTTTGTACGTTGTGGTATTACAGTGACATGAACAAGCAGTGGCAGTCCAATGCCATCTTCCACGCCTATTACAACCAATTGAAGATCACAATCCAGTCTACACTACGCATCACCCTGAACACACTTCACAGGTTTAGACCCTTAATGAAATTCAACGCGGACCACCACTTCACCTATATTACAGCGTGCACTGATGAGCATAAAACATAACTCCATTCATATTACAAGTTGACAAAAGATGAATTGGAGGATATTACCAAGGAATGGTCAGTGGACCTCCTTGTTCTAGTGGACCCCACAGAGATGTCCAATGTGGATAGCCCTGAAACTATGTCGGACACACCTAGACCAAGCAAGACAAAGAAATATGACGAAGTGCATGATGTCCATAGCATATTGGTGAAGACCACTTCGATATCACCTGCATAGGGAGATGATGGTGGAGAGCTAGGTGGCACAAAAATAAAGAAAAATAAAGGCAAAGTTACTCCACCTAGAGAGGAGGAGGATCCATCCAAGAAAAGGAAGGTTAACCCACCAAAGCCTTCATCTCAAAAGAAATATAAAGCCACTAGGACTATGTTTAAGACTACCCTTACCCCAGACGACTTCGACTTCTTAGTCATTGTGCTGAATGACGCTTCACTGGAGATCGCAGAAAAGAAAGAAGCGAACCAGGAGGAGGTATTTAGCCAAAACAAGGGTGAACTTCAAGAGGTGCAACAGGCACTACAATCCAACCGCACAGTTTCTATTGCGCCCTCGACAAGTCGAACAAAAGAACCATGAGATGAACCATCCCAATTGCACCAGATCGTTGATAAAGTTGAAGCTCGCCTTTGACGATCTTAGGAAGAGACAACGCAAACCACCGAATATTTGGTGCAGGAATATGAAGATCTGATAGAATAACACAGTAATGCAGAATGAGAAAAAATATCTCTTCAAGAAAAGTGGGAGGAAGAGAAAGTAGCGCTACAACAAGACAAGGAATAGTTGCTCATATAGAAACTCAAAGTACATGAACGGGTTCACAACACACTTCTCTCTGTGACAGTCATCGAAGTCTAGATAGAAGAATGGGTTCCACAACAGGTGGCACAACTGGAAGGAGTGATCCAACAACTTCAACAATGCATTGTAGACCTGGAACTTCTCATTGTGCCCAAGACACCTCAAGAAATAAGAGATCTAAGAGAGGCCACTACCCGCATCAAAGTTGAATGATTAAAAGCCTTTGCCTTCAAATACAAGAAGTTGATCTCTAGAAGCACTCATACGTATGAAAACCTCATGGAAAATCCATAGTTACAGGCGTTAGAGTCGCAACGCCAACACACAAAGCAGTAGGAAGACACGTTACAAACGCAACTAAAGGCCTTGTCACTAGTTTAGAGAATGAAGAGGTTTCCAGAGCAATGCATGACCCAATATTAGGTATACACACTTCAGAGTAAATTAATGGAAGTCTCTCAACAACTTCAACTAGTGCAAGAAAAGGCATGCCAACTATTCACCGAAGTTGAAAACCAAGGAGTAGCAATTGAACAGGTTGTGAGTACAACAAAAAAACACCTATAGGGATAAATTATTGATGCACTCATCCAGGAGTTCATTGAGAAAGAGGTAGTCACACTACAATAATTCGAAGCAGCTCGAGCCAAGCTCGAGGTATTTGAGGTAGAATTGCTTAGACCAGAGTGACTCGGGACGAGTCACAGGGGAGTGTTGGGGGGCTGTTAGCCCTTGACCAAGTTTTGAAGTTACTTGGTCATACTTGACCATTTTTGGGACTTCGACAGCCTATCGAAGATGGAGCGCCAGAAGAAGTAGAGATCAAGGGATCTCGACCCACTTTCGGGTCCCTTTTTGGGTTTTGGGACAATGTAATGGGAAAGGGATGTCGGCCCATGGGTTTACCCACATTTAGGCCCACTTTTGTAATGTATAAATAAAAATATAGGCATCTAGTAGAGGAGGATTGTATCTATATGATGTAATATAAGTTCTAATAGTCTATGTAAGTGCTCTGTGCATGAATTTAGAAGGTTTACAGAGCTAAGTGCAAGTTGTTGTAGAAGTTATAGAAGTATTTGTGTTGTAAGTGCAAGGAAGAAGGATCTAGTGAGCTACACAGATCTTATGTCCTATGCGAGGAAGGGTTTTTGATGGATTTGTGCCTATAACCGATTGGAGATGCTAATAAAGAAGAAGAGTTGGTGGACGTAGCCCTAGGGTGGGGGTGAACCACATAAATTTGTGTGTTATGCTTTGTGCTTTGGTTTGATGTGTTGTCTCTGCTTTTGCAAAGTGATTTGATATATTTAGATAGATCTACTTATGCTTGGTGATTCTTAGATATATGTGAATGTTAGATCTAACATGTACAAAGATGACTAGTGTTGATCTACTCTATCTGACCTATTTTACTATTGCTAAGTGCTAAATTACCTTAGATCTAAGTTAATACTGCGATGCTCTGTGTTATTTATGAAGTATAATAAGGGTTGAATATTGACGAATAATCGATGCTATGTGTTATGTAAGAAATATAATCATAGATCTGTGTCCCAACTAAGGTTGCAGACACCTGAGTCTTGCAACCACCCCTGCCTCTACCTCGGGTGATACTTCATCTACTTCGCATGTGTTGTCGGGCTGGTAGTTAGAATTTTTTTGGTGCTCTCTTGTAACATTGAACCCTAGGTCTTCCCCTGTGCCAACATTGGGTAAAAAATCAAAATGGTATAGTAATTTTAAATTTTGTTACTATTTATAAATTATTTTTACCCACTTTCTATATTTTTAATCCATTTTTCACTTAACAGACTAATACAAAGGTGGATCGAGTTGGTTTTTGAAGTTTTAACCTGAGATTCTTGCAGCTTTCAGAGTTATGTTGGTCGTTCATCACCACAAACAGGTATTTTCATTACCCAACATATAGGATAGATGTCCACTCCGTTATGCATTTTATCATTATTCTATAACTTTCACTCGTTATGCCCTAGGTACGAACCCATTTGTTGCGACACATAACCTTCCATCTGCTATAAAGTTGTGGTGTTATCAAGTGGTAGAGACTTACCAAACATGGTTTCCCTATTTAGATCCCCTACTGCATTTGGTGCCCATGCAGAGATGTTTTTCATAGGACTGGGAGTCTCTCATAGCTCGTACTTGACTTTATGCTGAGCCTCATTTCTCATTCATAAACATACAACCTTTTAACCTGAGGACTCCCAAACGAGTTCAATTTAAGCTCTTTTCCAACTCATCTAAAAAGCGAAAATATTGCCGAGTGATTTTTCCCTTTCACACTTGTTAAATTGGACTTGAAAGTTCACGAGTCTTAGTTAATCTCTTTTCTGACTCATTATCAAAAAGTGAAAATATTGCCGAGTGAACTTTTCTCTTTCACACTCGTAAATTGGTTTTTAAAAGACGTCTATTTGGCACAAGTTTATCCCTTTTTCACACCAAGTAGACTAAAAGACATAAAAAGGGACATTTTTTGGGAATTAAGTTGTGATTGCATCTCATTCTCTTGCTTGCAGTATTGAGCCTATATCCAGTTCTCACTTTGCGTAATAAACCGTTTACCTCAACATTTTTTCATTCTCAACCAAGCAGAGCCTTGTTTATATCCTTCACAATTTGACACCCTATATCTAGGAGGGAACATTCCCCTGAGTGTCCATCTCCCGCATTCACTTCCATGCATTAAGCATAGGTATGTTCCACTGCTGGAACTAGTTTTTCTTACTTGTGACACTCATTTCCTCCTTTGTATCATAGTATTCATTTGTCTATGAAAAAACAAAAAAAGACGGATGGGAAGGGAGTATTATCTTGTATCAACAATAGTCATTTCATCCTTTAATAGAGCACAAAGTTATTTGAGTCCATTCATCATACTAATTTTGGGATTAACATGGCCTTAGGAAGCTGAAATCGTTACAAAGTCTTCTCTACCGATTGGTTACTCTTCCATTCCCTATAGATAATTCCATTGATGCCTCCTTCATCTCATGGTTTCATCATTGGGTCTATTCTGCCAGAGTCTTCCATATGTCTCATGCTCCTGTTCAAAGGAAGTCTATCAACTTGTGTCAACCACTCCTCATAAATCTTGACTTTTCATGTTGACCATACCCTCTGTTTGTCTTAGAATCGGATGACATTGTAGTCCTATCATGCACCCTTGACCTATTCTCATCATTAGTAGGTAACCTTGAACCCAACAATTGACATTTCATCATTGGTCGTTGACTGGGTGGTTTCCCTTGTGTTCGACGGAAAGACATCTATTCACACATTGGGATTCATGCAGTGCCTTGGATGCCATTAGCCTTATTGGTGGTTTCCTCTCCTTTGTCAACAATTTTCATCATTGGCTGCTATTTAGAGGGTCTTTTTTGTGTACCGCTTGTACTTGGCACATCAAAATATGCACAGTATCGTCAGTTCATGAACATGTTCTTCGTCTGATTTCCACCAAATCATGAAGCTCCTTCTTTGTACCTCATTTTGACTTATAAGAGATGTCTTAATTCTCTCCTTTCAGCAGGTATCTTTCCATTGACTTCAACCCATTTATTCTGGAAACGGGACCTAGAGTCTTATAAGTACCTTGAGTCTTGCATTCATCCGTGGAAGGCTCTCTCGCCATCTAAAGTTGGGAATACATCAATGTCTCATGATCAATGGATTATTCAAGTGTTCGACATCGACTTATTTATTCACACTTGTAAGAATGTACTCGGTGCCTTGATACCTAATTTCATTATCGGTAAGTTGTCTCGCATTTGTTAATGATTTAAATCAATGACTGGTAATCAAACGATGTCTCATTTTGTTCGACCTAAAATCCTTTATTCACATAATGTAGAATTTCACCCTTGGTGGATTGTGTATAAGACTTGAAGACATCACTATGCAGTTGCAACTTTCCTGAGTTGTTGCTTTCTTTTCATTGGACCAATACCTATATGACTTCAGTGATCATGGGAGATCATATTGTACTCCATGGTATATAGATATATTCATATTAGTTTTGAGACTAGTTATACTAGGCCTTGTTCATAACTATGACAACTATTGGCATGTAACTGCATTTGTATTTTCCTATTCATGGCCACTGACACTTGTTTGGTATATTTTTTACATGGATTTGCAGTGTAATTTTTGGCAACCATGTATGCAAAGTCAATGTAAACTATAATGAGAAACTGGTTCATCCAATTGGTCCCCTACCACTCCACTTCTGGGTTGTTTATAATAAATTTCGACCATCACAGATACTCCTTTGACCTCACACACTAGGGGGAATCTGTTAGAGAAAGATTTTCCTCATCCTATACAATCTTACAGAGACGACCTTATTCCATTTCCCTATCCAGACTTATCTTCCCTGTTACTAAATCCAGAGACAAAAATATTAAATTTTCCACTTGTACACATCTTGCACACTATACAACAAGCGTATACATAGGCTTCTCCACTACAACCCGCATACATCGGTATTTGTGCCTGAAAATGAAAATTAAATGTTGGGTTTCCATGTCACGATAGAATATCTCTGATCCTTTGCCTTCCATATACTAGAAACGTTCTGACTTGACCCTTCAGTTTCATTTTGAAGGCTATAAATGAGCCAATTCCAAGCTATGGAAAATGAGAAGAATTCAAATTTGATAGCAAAGTTACTCTAGAGAAATTATTTACTTCATATTGAGTCTGCATCCCTTTTTCCTATAAGTCTAAACACAGTGTTCATCCCCAAGCTCTTCCCTTATTGATGGATAACCTCATTGTCTCCCTTCTATGAGCTTTCCTTTGTTGGAGGATTGAAGTGGTGGAGGCCCAACTCGAAGGAATTTAGTTTCTCGGTTTCGAGCTGTGCCGAAATGGAAGTCTGTAATATTTTCACTTCTTCTGATCATTTATTAATAGAAATACTCTCTTCCTGTCCAATCGATATCTTGAAAATATATGAGTTATTATCCATGGGCGTATTTGTTATGTATATTGATGGATTGTTCTATTTAATGTGATAACCTTTTATATTTCCACCATATGCTTGTTTTTCTTGTTTGTTGAGAAATTGTTGCAGGTATATAGGTTTGGGTCAAGTGATCAATGGTGGACATCATCGAACTTCTAGACAAGGTAGGATTGTTTCTTATCTCGCTTTCACATTGGTTTATATAGCATGTTGTTGGGATAGAGTTGATTTATGTAGTCATTTCTGTCTGTTGTGGTTCACCCTAGCCATAGAGAGATTTTCCTTATAACAGACATGGGATGGTGAGGGTGTGTATACCAAGATTTTATAACCTTATATAGACCAAGGAAATCCTTAAGAATATAGCTACCCTTACAAAGCCTACAAGGGTACTTAGGCTTATGGGTCATTTGGGTGATCTTGGCATCATCAACACTCCCAACATGATTGTCAGTGACTGGTTGTTGTCCAACATATTTGGAAGTGGTTGGAAGTTTGGACCCTTTCTTATTTTTCTTCTTCTTAATCTCTCTTTTCTTCTTCTTCTTATCCACTGGGTTACTACATTCATAGATTTCAGTCGGTGAAGAATATGAAATGGAAGAAGACCTTTCAAGTGAAGAAGGAAAATAAGATCTCAATGGTGAAGAAGGTGAAGGATAAACATGAGGTCGATGTTCTTGGGGGGAATTTCTTACAACTGAAGCACTTGTTGCATTTGGGATTATCGGAGTGGAAAACAACCATACCGACAATCCAATTGTGAGGCCTGGAAGGCTCAAAGTAGCGATGTAAGGAGGACCAACATTTTCTTAACAAGGTAAAACAACAGGTTTCCCTGGAGTAGGTTTTGTTTCATTGGTCATTCTGGGAACTGATTCCATTAAACATAGATATAACCTAGAGTCTGGTAGGGAAAATAAACAACACATGCTAAAAATATAGGAAGGAAGCAAACAAACAAAACTTTCTCACAATGAATGCACTAGTTGATGATGAAATCCAACATCACGAGGATAATGTAAGAAGGGGATGAGATAGAGCAGGTGGAAAAGTTGTGTTGATGACCTGCTTAACAGACTTACAACCTGGTGCAAGCTCCCACACATAAATGCGGATATACCCTCCAAGGAGCTTGAGTGAGTTTGGCCAACATCGAATCTAGGTACCGTGAAGAGTTTCCCCTCCATAGTCACCTTGTGTAAAGACCCTAAAGAGATAGGCTACTAAGGTTACCAATTACGACAATGATTCATGGGGAAGCAATAGACAGTCCGATATACATGCAAGGGCATGCTAGATAAGCTCAAAATCACCTCGAGAAGGTCCAGACAAGATTTTCTTCTCAAATGACCACCAATAATACGCACAATCTCTACACTAATACCAAAAAAGAAAGGTGAGTAACTTTTTCGGCCCTAATGCAACCTCGTGATTGACCCGTGTGTTAGAAGGGCTTCCTAGGACAAAATGTAGCAAGTGGATTTAACTCTCCTTATCACAAGATTCTATGTTTGTTTACAGCTTTGGAAAGCTATCTTTCACACCTATTCCAAAGCTCCTACACCCTAAGCTAATGTAGGTTTTCTACCATAAAATATAAAATTATCTAATCAATTTTTATAAGCGCTTTATTTTAAGGCTGTTGTTTACTCAAGAGGAAAATGGCTTGGACTAGATTATGTTTTGACCGAATCTAAAAATGCAAAGAAATGAGAATGAAAATATTTCACTTCAATGAAACCTATATTATGAGAGGGAGAAATCGTTTATCATTCCCATATGCACAATTTCCCAAACTTTTATTAAACTCATCAATGTCAAGAACTTCAAGAAATGAGCCAAAGAGAATTCAAAACTAAAAATGCCAAAAACCATGCAATTTCACTACTTCAAATTCAAATATGCCCCCAATCTAATGCAAAGAAAGAAATTATTATTTTTCTTTCAAAGATATCTAAATTCAATAGCGAATCACTCTAAAAGAAAAGCAACCCAAATCAATTTTGTCTTTTAGCATGAACTATTCAAATATAAGAAAAAGAAGTTCTTCCACTAAATAATTCTAAAGAAAAACAATTCTTTGTAACAAAAAGACACTCAAAGGAAGAGATAAAATATTTCAAAATAACATAAGGTAAAACAAAGAAAAGAAGGCTAAAATCATGTTCAAAGAATGACAAACAGACTGTAGTTAGACTATAATCAAACCCAAAAAATTCACCCCAAAACCATATTTAAGATATGGGAAAAGAGGAAAGCTAATTGTCACTCAAAATTTTTCTACAAGAATCGTTGCCGACTGTAGAAGAGCACAGTGCGATGATCAAGGATCGTCGCAACATACAGGAAAAATACAATGCAATGTTGTGCTTTGGTTTTCACATGCAAAGTGCAACAATGACTAAAAATAAGGAAAAAATTAACAGAGGACAGGATTTCCAAATGAATTTTCAAGACCAGAGAGTCAACATGGATCACCCAATGACTCAGAGAATGAAAAACAACCAAAATCAGGTAATATAAAAGAAAAAAAGGAATCAAAATCCAAAAGAGGACAATTCCCGAGTATGGTCACCAATTTTGTTATCAGACAAATCGGTAAGTGCGAACACAAACTAATCTCCCTAACCTCAACAGAAAGCTAGAACAAAATAAGGCAAAATACAAGCTTCTCCTTATATTTCATTGTAATGTAAACTAGCTCAGAGAGGGACAATTGACATACCATTTAAACAACATTTGATCTTCGCTAGTGTCGTCCTTACTGCTCCATCTTTGGATTTGTGGGATGATGAAGTTGTTAAGAAGAAAACACCAACAAAGAGAGAGAACAATGATATATATATTCCAATGAATCCTATGTATAAGATCAAGGAGTTATACAATAAAAGTAGATACAACTTTATAGGCAAGAAATGTATTACTTCATTATATTGAATGAAAGTGGAGGATAAAACCCATGCCTTGATGTTGCAAGGTCCCTTCCAATGGCCCTTTTCTTCAACACACACACCTTTTCTCCAATGCTTTTGATGAAGAGCATTCACAACCTGACTTGGAGAGCTAAAGAAAATATATCACAAGTACAATCTTTCGCAGAATTCTTCATGCACAAGTCAACCTAGCCTTTCCCATGAGAGATCCATATTTATATAGGGTGAAAGAGAGATGGACAAGGGTATTAGGATGATCCCACTAAATCAAAGAAGTGATTAATATACAAACCGATCAGAGGCCACCTCATCTTCTAGAAGATTCCCTTCTAGAGATTTCGTGAATTTCATCTTTTTCTCTTGTATGAGCATCAACGCACCCTATGCACAAGAAACATGCGGTGACACCACAGTCCAGTTTCGATGCAGCATGCGACGATCAGGCATCATCATACCCCAAAAATTTAGTAGAGTGCGACGATCTTCTTTGATATGTTTTTTAAGAAAAGAAAGATGATTCACTTCTTCATGGAGAAAGTTTCATTTTAGTAACTTCACGGAATATAGAAGTGAGTTATGCAAATAACCTCAGTTGATCACAGGGGTGACCAAAATAATGTGTAGCATCCTCCCCGCCAAACACATAGTTATATTCTCTCTATCATCCAGTTTAGAGTTTTATCTTTCTTTTGTTATAATGTTAGAAAATAAACAAAAAGAGAATTGTCTAGCCTAAGGAAAAGGCTTAACAGAAAAGACATATCTGTCAATCATAATTAAATACCATCGATAAACCCATCTAGATCATGAATATGAAGAACCTTACCACTCATCAAACATTTACGAGTCTAATTGGGCCTCTTAGGTGGGTTTGGTTCCTGCTGTTGAGTTAAAGGGATCTCAAACCCCTCAACATGAGGTTATCCTTCAAAGCCACTAGGGTGGCTATGCGACCTTGCAACATTGTATCAATATATTGGACCTTTGATGTGCCTGGAAGATAGGTAGTGATTGTAGGTGGGATTTGTCCATACACTGCTTCATATGGGGTCATTTTAGTGGTTGTATTATAGGAAATATTGTACCACCATTCTACCAAGGGGAGCCATTGCACCCACTAGTGTTTTTTATCTGAAGAAAAACACCGCAAGTAGGTTTCCAAACATTTATTTACTACTATTTTATTGTTAGACTGGGGGTGATAGGATGTGCTCATGTTCAGTTAGGAGCCACACCAATTTAAACATCTCTTTCCAAAATGTGTTGGTGAAACTTGGGTCATGATCAGGATACAATTGAGGTGGGCATGCCATGTAACTTGAAAATTTGATCATGGAAAACTTGTGCTACTAGTGCTGATGTGAAAGGGTGGGGTAATGCACAAAAAATGAGCATACTTGGAGAGGTGATCAACCACCACTATGATGATGGACTTGCTCTTAGCTTTAGGAAGGCCCACTATAAAATCCATGAGTTTCTATCCACATATATAGAAGATGGAATGGGTAGGGGTTTTGGGGAACACGAAGACTTAGAATTTTCTGCTTTATTACATTAGCTGCGCTGCATTATGTGATAAATTGAAGTATATCCTTCTTCTTTCCTGCCCATAAAAAATAATGACGAGAAAGAGAATATGTCTTTTGGAACCTTGATTGACCCGCAATAGATGATGATATGTCTTTTGGAACCTTGATTGACCCGCAATAGATGATGAGTGTGACTCATTTAAGAGCCTCCACTTGAGTTTTGAAGAGGGTTATAGAACCAAGAGATCCTTATATTTGAGAATATTTTCTTGCCAAGTGTTGTCGATGGGAAAATTAGGGTGATTCTGAAGGTGCTGAATTAAATTGGAGATTGTTGTGTGTGTTAGCCACTATTGGAATACTTATTCAATCCAATCAGAGACTGGTAAGGATAAGGCTAAGAGGGATTTGTCCTCCTCATGTTGTCTTGACAATGCATCAACTACTATATTATAGTTTCCATTTTTGTATATGATTTCATAATCATAATCCAAGATTTTGATCAACCACTTATTTTTTTATGGGGAGGATAGTTGTTTCTCCAAAAAATATTTCAGAATATGGGGATGTGTTTTGATCTAAAAATGGCATCCCAAGAGATATGGCCGCCATGTGTGCACCTCATGGAGAATGTCCATCATTTTGTTTTTAGACATAGATATGCCTAGATTGCAACCACTCAACGCTTGGCTAGTAAAGACCAAAGATAGACCATCTTGTGTGAGCAATGCGCCTATACCAGTGCCATAAGAATTCAATTCCACCATAAATTTTTTTTTGAATTCAAGAGTTGCTAGGACAGGAGTAGTGCAGATGGACGTCTTTAACTCTGTGAAGGCTTGCTCAACAACAAGTGTCCAATGAAATGCATTCTTCTTAAGGAGGTCAGTCAATGGCTTAGAAATGTTTCCATAATGGTGGAAAAATTTCATGTAATATCCCGTGAGAGCAATAAAACCCCTTAGGAATTTTAAGGTCGTGGGTCATGGCCACTCCTACATAGATCTTATATTTTTGGGGTCCAATTTTACCCCTTCACGACTGAAAATGTGTCCCAAGTGTTCTACTTCGTGGGCTCCAAATGAACATTTGGTATTTTTGAAAAATAATTGGTTTTCCTGTAGCAAGTGAAGGAATGTTTCCACATGAAGAAGGTGGCTACCCCAAGTGTGGATGTAAATGAGGATATCCTCAAAGAAAAGTAAGAAAAACTTCCGAAGGTAAGGTTTTAATAGTTTATTCATGAGAATTTGAAAGGTGGATGGGGCATTGCAAAAAACAAAAGGCATGACCAAGAATTCATAATGTCCTTCATGATTTCTAAAAGCAGTCTTCGAAATATATGCCTCCTTAATTTTGATATAGTGATAGCCAAAGCGAAGGTTTAATTTAGTGAATACACATGCACCTTGGAGTTCCTCAATGACAGGAATGAGAAACTTATCTTTTATGGTTAGTTTCTTTAGGGAACGAAAATTAGGGCACATGTGTCAAGTGCCTTATTTCTTTAAGACCATCACCACTGGTGAAGAATATGGGCTATTACTAGGGAGAATTACCTCCACCTCCAGTAATTCTTGTACCGTATTTTGTATTTCATTTTTTTGTGCAAATGGATATTTGTAGGGATGCACATTAGGGGGTTGTCTTCTTGGAAGGAGAGGGATGTTATGATTATGCTCACCCCTGGAAGGAGGTAAGGCCGTGGGAACCTTAAATACCTGGAGGTACTTGTCCAAGATGATTTGCAGGGTATAAGGAACTACCTGATAGGTCTGTTCAATTACCTGTATGGAATTAAATTGAGAAATCATACCATGGTGTTTATCCTTCAACATTTTTTCCATCTTGTGAGAGATGATGATTTTAGGAGATCTAGCTTCGAGACATCAGAGGGTATAGGGGTGAGAATCTTGGGTGAAACTCACATATAATTCTTGAAAATCCATTGTTATTAGCCCCAGAGTGTGAAACCATCCCACTCCTAATACAATATCACAACCACTCATGGAAATAGATAACATGTCATTTTTCAAATGATAATCACCCATTTGGAGTTTGAAATTCTCACAACATCCCCCACAGTTCATAGTACCAACATTAGTGATGAGGATTTGAAAATTATGAATATGGTGGACAAATCAATGGATATCATTAGAAGCCTGTGATGAATAAAATTATGTGTGCTACCACTATAAATCAATATCACCACCAACCTATGTTTGATGTATCCCTTTAGCTTCAATGTTTGCGGGGATGAAATGCCTGACAATACATGAAACAATATGAAGGGTTCCTCTGATTCCACAGGGGTTATAACTAGAGATTCAACGTGATCACTTGGTTCATCCTCCTCTGGTTCATGGGACTCATCTGATGGGATTTATTCATGGGGAGAGGAAGTTGATGAATCAATCTGGAAGAACTTTTGTTATCTACATTTATGCCATGGGGAATACTTTTCATCACAATAGTAGAAAATTCCTTGCTTGCGACATTCCTCCATTTTTGTTGGAGATACCTTTTGGAATTTCAATGTATGTGTTGGAGTTGGGTGTGCCCTTGTGTGAGGATGGGTGAGAACTAGAGCCTTCATGGGTGGGGCCTAAAGGATGGTCTCGACTTCTATTGATAATTGACATGCCTTCAACCAAGTAGTAGAATGATGCATGTTCACATGATCCTGGATGGATTCCTTTAAGCCACTGATAAAATATTCAAGGTAAAATGAATCATATAAGCTCTCAGCCCTGATAACCAATTGTTCAAATGTCGTGATGAAATATGTGACTGATCCAGTTTGGCGTAGCTTGGTGAGCCTACCCGATTCTCTATCAAAACGGGCACAAAATGCTTTAGTGAAAATGTTCCAAGTGGCTATTCCTACATAACATTTCTTATGCCACTACCACCACTGCCATCATTCTTGATCCAAGTACAAAACCCCTACATGGAGTTTGGTCTCATCATCCCAAATATTATGGAGGGAGAAGTATTGTTCCATTTGAGAGACTCACCTTGTTGGGTTGGATCCATCAAATGTATGCATTTTCACTTTGGGCACCTTATTCCAAGAGTGTGGAGAACCCCAAGGGGAGTGGGAAAAATGAGTATACTCATAATGGGAATGATGAAGGTCCTCTGCATTGGGATCTACCTGCTTAAATTGTGTGAAATGTTGCATGGATTCACATATGGATACATAGAATTCTACTTGGAGGGACTCTTTGACTTCGACTTGTATGGTAGTGGTGATGGATTCCATTTTTTGTTTCTAAGCTAGACAACCTAGTCGCCTATCATTCTTGGGTCTAATCTCTGGTGATTGGCATGGTAGCGATTTAGGTAGTGGATGAGGTGTCGAGATGAAAATCGGGGCCACAAAAAGTGAGATGTACCAGGGTGAACAAGACAAAGAGAGGAGTCCAATGGGATATGTGTCAAATAAGGGTGTCTCGGAAAGGGGTGGGACCATGGGAAAAAAAGTCTTAAAATTGAAGGGTACCATTGTGATCGGAATGAAGAGAGGAATGCAATGGACTAGGTTACAAATAACGGTGTTTATGGGCCCCATAATCAATTTTTTTTTATTAATCCTGCGGAGTTATATGTTTATTAATTGGGTTGGTTGTCATTGATGTAAACCCTTGAATAATTTTTGATAGTGAATTCCAGTAGCACAAAGGTTTGGGTAATGGAACCAAGTTTGTTTGATGGATAATGATATGATTTTGATATATTTTTAGGTAAAAATATCCTAGATGGATAATACATGTCATGTCATTTCTGTTGGTATCTGGAACGTCACATAAATCTTCACGGTTAGAGAGTTATGGCCATGTGAAGTTGGAGAACCCTCATGAGTCATCTAGAAGCCCCAAAAGCTCAAAGTAGTCAAACTGTTTGCAAAGAAGAAATATTTTAAATAATAAAGTGAAATGAGGAGTGTACTATAATTCAAAAAGGATGCAAAAGAAATTATTTAAATTATAAAGTTAATGGAGAACTCACTAATTATGGAAAGTGGTTAAGATAAGTGGAAAAGTGGTTATAAGTGGGTTAACCCTAAAATAAGAAAAGTGGGTTAAGATGGTTAACGGGTAACCCCTTGAGGATGCTACATGAAAAGTATAAATAAGACGAAAGGCTCTCTCATTTAATTACAATTGAACATATTGAATATCTATTGTTGTGTAAGGCTTATTGCAAGTACTCATTAATACATATAAAGTTGTGAAAGTCTGAGGTATCACGAAGGGTTGATGGAAAAAGTTTCAAAATTACATTGAATACTAAATAAACCCTAATTTATGAGGTGTACATAGGCTAACATTGTATTAGGGTGTGTACATACTTGGGATGGAACTGTATTAGGGCACATACATGAGGGTAAAGCCATAGAAACTTGAGAAGATGAAGATTTTGAGGTTCTAGGTTATGAGACCAAGCTCCCAGGAAGGTCTACAGTGATCAGATAGATCAGATCTATCCACTGGTTCAAAAGGTATGTCTTATTTATATGAGTAGTTGGATTTTTATGTATGCATGAGAAATGGTTATTGAGAATTGAGGATTCTCCCTAGAAAGATTAGTGGTTGTATGGGATCTTCTGTATAAGTCAGATCTACAGAAATGCAGTGTTGGTATAATCAATATTTATCATTGATACTTCTTACTAGAGTTAAGGCACATCTTTTATTTCTTGTCATATGGCTAAGGGATTTTTTGGTACATGGTTGAGAGCTTGTATTTGTGAAGTGGTTGATGTATTGAGAGGATGAATATCAGAAAGGGTTTGATGTCTAGATCGTGTGAGGGTTATTATAATTTTTCATGATTACACACACTTATGGAACATGAATAGAGAGAGATATAGATGCTTTGGGTAAAGGTTATGTATGAGGATGCATGCACAGGGTACAGTTACAGTATGGATACAATGACATGTTGCAGATCTACGTGAAAGAAGTTGCAAAGGATCAAAAGTTTTTAAAAGAAAGAAAACCCTAGTTTTCAAAAGGTATGCATAGGATGCATAACAAACATGATACATACATACACAGGATGTTATATAGATAGGGCGCGCACATACTCATGTTGCAGAAATACAAGTCGTCTATCCATAGTTTTAAAAGGCATACACAGGGTGCATAATAGATAGGATGCATACATACACAGGTTGTTGTACAGTTAGGGCACATACATAGGCATATTGCATAACTACAGGTCATGTATCTATTGTATTTTGTTTGATACATGTTCAGTTCAGGTACCGGTTGATTGCATGACAATAGTATAGGTTGGTTGCAGGATAATGGTACAAGTTGGTATAGTTGTACAATGGTATATCTCACAATGATAGTGTGATAGTGGTTCCATCATTCTACTTATACATCATGGATGTTGGATGGGTCAAGGAAATGTGGTTGTATCCACCTTTCGATTGTAGCCGAAGAACATAGGGGGTTGTAGCCTCCTTCTGGTTGTAGCCAAAGAATTGGGGAGTTGGAGCTTCCCTTAGGTTGTATTATGAGAAAATAGGGGGTTGGAGCCTCCTTCCAATTGCTGTTGGAAAACAAGGGAAGTTGGTGCTTCCAATGAATGAAATTATTAAATACATATAAGAAAAATCATTATGTGGTTTTCTACTGCTTTGGGTTTCGACGTAAAAACATTGGTGTACTATTTATGTGTATGAATGCTCATTTTTTCATTATTTATTTGCTCTGAAACTATTGGATGATAATGCTACATTGATATAACACTTGCATTTTATGGTTAAATAGGATTAAATTGCTCTATTACTGATTCACCCCCCCCCCCTCAGTTATCCAACAATTGGTATCAGAAAAGGTTCCTTCAAAAATCAATTTAACCACTGAAAGGTAGATCATGGAGAGAAACAACATATATAAAAATGAAATGCCATAGTTTGATGGACAAAAGTATGAATTTTGGATAAGAATGATGAAAACATATATATAAGCACATGGATTTGAAATTTGGAAATTAGTTGTAGATGGATACAAAGAACCAACAGTTTCACCGACAAATGAAAGAGAAAAAAAACTCGGTCAAAATAATTCCAAAGCC
>SNQJ01S0138941.1:37699-47929 GCA_010110895.2 Picea sitchensis | reverse complement strand
TGAGTCTCTTTTGAGCATTGGCAGAAGGCTCAGTCAGTGTGGTCGAACCAATGCTCAAGATGGAGTGGATTCTCCGAGGAGCTCAGGGTTCCGGGTAGCTGTCAGGAGAAGATCTTCTAGTTCGAGTTCTGTGCAGGTGTTGAGGATGGCTCCAGGTTGAGAGGGAGCTCCTACTGAGCACAGTGTGATGGGACCAGATGATGGAGAGATGGAAGCGAGGACATCCCTTACTAAGAGGGAGTGTTAGCTTTTTAGCTCGGGAGGTACTCCACATGTTTTGTCTTGTATGCGGATGTAACCTTATGTTGACACTACTAGGCTCTTAACTTTGTAATGGGTTTTTATAAAGTTGTGAAGTGGTTCTTTTATTAAAGTGTACCTTCTAATTTTCAAGTGACTTTATTGCACTTATGTAATAAAGTGAATTGTACTTTAATATTTTAAGTGATTTATTTTGGAGGGAATGAATCATGTCCCTTGATCATGTAAATGCAAGATTAGATCTTGGCCTTTGGATTTAGGGACGGGGAAGGTGAAAAGACACTTGGACTCTTAGAAGGTGCTGTCCATCTACAAATTAGACTCTGCATAACTTGTGGCTGTGAATTTTATATGATGTAAATATTAAAATTAAAGGGAAACAACTAACTTCACGATTGTCTTCTTGTGCCTTGTCATGTAATTGAAAGTATGCTTTGTTGATAGTTAGACATTAGAAGTTCAGGAAACAACTAATCTCTCGATTGTCTTGTGCTTTTCATGTAATTGAAAGTATGCTTTGTTGATAGTTAGACATTGCAAGTTCATCTTTTGTGCTGACTGTCTACAAGTTAGACTCTGCATTGACGTTGAAGCCATATAATGATAGATCTAATCTCACCATTGTCTAAAGCTTTTCATGTAATAGAAAGTATGTTTTGTTGATAGTTAGATATTGCAAGTTCATCTTTGTGCTGACTGTCTACAAATTAGACTCTGCATGGACGTCGAAGCCATATAATGAGAGATCTGTACTTGGCTGTTGGAGACTGACAGCTTGTCCTTAATCTCTATTTTCAACTTTTTTCTTTCAATTCTTTTTATTCAATTTGCAAGTGTTGGTGTTAGATTGACCATATAGAGATAGTTCGATAGAGCTGTCAAAGTCAAGGCATCCTATGGTAATTTTGTTTTAACGATGAATTCTGGCACATGCATGTATCCATACTAGAACTCGAGGCTTCCTCTTCCCTCTCCCTTGTTTAACTTGCATTCCTATTGTCAAATTAAAATACCGATGAATTGGTATCATAATTTGCAGTTTTGAAATTATATTCCATTTCAATTTTTGACGTTTCATTTTTAATTTTCAATTCTCATTATATAAAATTGTTGTTTCCAATCTGTCGTTTTCTGCAAATTTGGATTAAGTTTCTAACCATATTGGAAGTGTGTTCCAGGGGGTTGTGCGTTTTGGAAACTTGTGGGACATAGCTTATTTAAAAGTATTTCCCCCTTTCCATCAGCCAAAAATGTCAACCATACTTTCTTCTCCTTGTATACATATCACCATTGAGAGTTGGACACAAAGTTTAACTTGTTATTTGCATGCCATTTATAATCTGACTGTTGGCATCTAATGCATAAGTTATTAGGAAGTATAAGTGAAATTTCTGATTCTCCAATAGATTGAAGTTATTCAGTGACCTGATAATCTTCTGATTAGGTAGGCTCTTGTTATTTGGCTTAATACTAAACCTTGGTTTTCTTTTTCCTTCCAACAATTACATACCTTTTTTGTGGCCTGTGTTTCTGTAGCATCTTGTGGACATCATGTTATTTGCAAGCCTTGTCATTTTTCTAGTGAGAGCACTCTTGATTATTTTGTACTCTTGATTCCTTGATCTTTTGGAGTGCTCTTACATTAGGTAGCTTGAAAAATAATGTTCTCAAAAGAATTTCTAGGGAGGCTTTCTAACAACTTATGCTCCAATCTGCCGTTTCTGCAAATTTGGATTAAGTTTCTAACCATATTGGAAGTGTGTTCCAGGTGGTTGTGCGTTTTGGAAACTTGTGGGACATAGCTTATTTTAAAGTATTTCCCCCTTGCCATCAGCAGAAAATGTCAACCATACTTTCTTCTCCTTGTATACATATCACCATTGAGAGTTGGACACAAAGTTTAACTTGTTATTTGCATGCCATTTATAATCTGACTGTTGGCCTAGCTTAATGCATAAGTTATTAGGAAGTATAAGTGGAATTTCTGATTCTCCAATAGATTGAAGTTATTCAGTGACCTGATAATCTTCTGATTAGGTAGGCTCTTGTTATTTGGCTTAATACTAAACCTTGGTTTTCCTTTTCCTTCCAACAATTTCATACCCTTTTTGTGACCTGTGTTGCTGTAGCATCTTGTGGACATCATGTTATTTGCAAGCCTTGTCATTTTTCTAGTGAGAGCACTCTTGATTATTTGTACTCTTGCTTCCTTGATCTTTTTGAGTGCTCTTACATTAGGTAGCCTAGCAACTAATGTTCTCTAAAGAATTTCTAGGGAGGCTTTCTAACAACTTATGCTCCCTGAAACCTCAACGTAAGATAATTTTTTCTTGAAGTGCAAACGTCATTTTTAATGGTGATGCCTTTGTCTTGCATTTTATGATATTCTGAAAAAATATCATTTAATGCGACAGGGTGAGTTTGTGACAAAATTGAGCGAGGAGACTATACGGCCTTTAAGAAGAACCTTTGCAATTATGATCTATGATTCTTTCTTTCTCAAGATTGCGATTGTTGAAGGATTGGCAATTGAGAGATTAGCATTTGTGATGTGCAATTCCTAGAGTTAACACCCATGTGGGAGATAGATTAGGTGATGTTGATATGGGAGTTGTGAACTTGAGTCTCGAAATATGCGTTTGACTCGAAAGGTTTTCTACTTAAAATTCATATTTCTATCACTTGATTTGATGTAATTGTATATTTAGACCAGTGTTATCTCCCACTTTTAGGGATAACTAGGAGATCATGTATCGAGGCCCACAGGTCCTAGACATGGAGTATCGAGAGCCGGATCGACTTTAGTATGGCCTTGGAGGGCCCACCTTTTCTTCCTTTCAGCGCCTCTACTTTGTCAGCAACAACATCCATCACCATCAGCTTGGTCTTGTGTCAGAGATGGTTCTTGCTCTATGAGGTAATGAGTCCGGGTATCATGGTATGTGTTACTCTGATCCTCAAAACCTTTGAATATGTGCATTTGATTCCTTTTGTTTCTAACAAATGCTTGGATCTTATACTTGCCCACTTGACCATGTCTGGGGGGGTTGACAGGATGCTCTAGTAAGCCTGTGTCCGTAGGTTTTGGTTTGCCACTAGGGGGGGTCTCTGAAAAGCCATCGTCCACTCCCATCATAGCACCACTTTTTCATCTTTCTTCCTGCTCACCTATCCCATTACACTTGTCCGGGCACTGGGTTGACCCGGGTTGACCTGTTTCAGGATTGCACCTTATCTCGTGGGAAGACGGGGCTAAAGGCCCAGAAGGTAAAAGCAAGTTGGCAAAAGATAAAAGCCTAAGAATAAGACCTCGAGATGCTTTGCCCAGGGATCCCTGAGAAAGCAATAAAAGGCTTCTCAGCAAGAAACAAGAGGAACCCATAAAAAATAATAAAACAATAGGGGGTCTCATCACGAGCCAGCCTATTAGGTCCATGGGTACCTAGCAGTATGACATTACCACCAGCTGGTTACCACGCCAGGGTAGTGACCCTTGGTTGCATGGCCAAGGGAAAGGGGGTCTCATCACGAGCCACCCTTCTCATTTCTATGAAAGTACTTGTGGGTAACGCTGCCACTACTGGTCATCACGCTAGGGCAATGTCCCCTGATTAGCCTCTTGAAGAAAAAACAATAAAGAATAATAATTAAAGGCATGAATGGGCTTGGAAAAAATTACATCTAGGACAGGTGCAACTCGCCTTCTACAAAGGCACCCACAGGTAAAGCTTTGTACCCTCTGCTCTCATTGCACCCACTTGCCTGGACATCCCTTATCCACATCACCCACTTACATGGCTCAGATGAAGTATTTTCTGGAAACTTTCCTCTTCCAGTGGACACTAGCCCAATAGGAGGCCTTGTCACTTTCTCCACACTTGTATTCTAGGCTTATATAATGTCTTTGATCTTTTAACTGAGGTATTAGGGATTTTATGCACATGTTTAATAATATTGATGATGAGATGTGATTGACATTGCTATGATCCCTGTGGGTTATGAGCCCATGGAGGGCATAGCTGTTGATGTGCAGGATCATGACCAATAGACAAGTACCATCTTGGACCGGTACACATGGGGAGATGATCAATTCAGACCTACAGGGGGCTGTAGTGCCCGACAGATGGATGTTGAGATCGCATCAGGGGGCAAAGACAGGATAGGGATGGACTAGAGGCTTTGCACCAGAGAAGAGAACGTTCCACCAGAGGAAACTCGATAGAGCTTGACCTAGGGGGATTGTGCCCTCTCCATTGGAACGTTGACCCTGAAGGCCCAGGATGTTACCCATGATGATCATGACGTCATCTAGCCTTGTTGACGTCTTGGGAGGCAAATTTGACAGTGTTGGCATGTGTGGCAGGTTGGAGAAGCCCAAGAAGGGATAATGTTTTGCTCCAGGATGCTGCATTTGCCCTAGAAGGGGCTAACGTCACCCTAAAAGGGGCATGATGTCTCTCTTTAGTTTGATTAGGAGTTAATTTTAATCATTTAATGTAAAACAATATGATTTTTAGTATTTTGGCCTTATCGACCTTTTTATGACCTAAAAGTTAAATTAGGTCATGGTACAGTATAAATTGAGGGTTTTTAGTCTTATTTTTTCATCATCTCTCACTCACTCGTTAGTGAGGTCTGAAATTTGCGGTACACTTGGTGTTCTTGGCTGAAATTGTGAGGCACACTTGTTGAAGGAAGGAATTTTTGGATTTCTCTTGATGGAAGGTGTTACAACTAGGGTTTTCTATGTTATTTCTTGTTGAAATGTAAGTAAATTTCTGCAAAACTATTTATTTTTGTTTTTTTTATGGCTGGAGGAATCAACAACTAGTTGGGCACATACTCCTGTTACACGTGGTCATGTTATCCAACTGCTACCACTATAACCTACAGGTGTGTTCATGCTGCCCCACACACAACACACAAGTTTAGTTGGGGGGAGTTGAACTCGAAACCTCATGGAACTTCATATCATGACACTTGCCAATTGAGCTTGCCCCCCGGGGGCTTTTGTAAAACTTCTTAATTGAATGGTTGTATTGTTATTTTTTGCATATATTGTTATGATTTGCTAAATAAACCCTAGGTGACAAGCACACATTGTAGGTCCTTGTCTCATGTCCCCGTCAAGATTTTGAGCCATTTATTGAAGAGAGACAGAGCCTTGCCTTGGCGACAATCTTTTCTTACTCTTCCATGCTAGCCGTTTTACATTTTTTGAAGCTGAGAAGGAGAAAAAGAATCAAGGCCTAGTTCCCCTACACCTTGATGAGCCGATTTTCCCTGGGGTTTGCTTGGTAAAGCCTTGCTATAGCAACACATTTCCTGCAAAACCTCTTGTCTTAGTTTTATGCAACCTTTTGAGCTAGCTGTTTTTTCCATTAAAGCAAAGGAAGGAGTAGAGAGCATTGAGGCCTAGTTCCCCTACGCCAAAGTGAGCCTCTCTCCCCTGGGGTTTCATCCTTGAGGCCTTGCCTTAGCAACACCTCAAGGTCTAACCCTCTTGTCTTTAGTCTTATTATTTTCACTTGATCCTTCAACTTTTGTGTCCTCTACTTTTGACTCCATTAACCCTAAGGCACTGATCTAAAGACCTCCTTTGTCTTGAGTAAACTTGATCACAACTTCAATCAAACACTTAAAGCAATTACTAATCTTTCTACCCTAGCCTAAGACTAACCCTACTAACTAATTGCTGCCGTTATCCCTTGCTATTAAAAATCATTGTGCAACTATCGTTTTTCTTATAAGCAATTGAATGGTTATTTAAGGCATTGTTTAAATGAAGTGTTAATTGTTACAGTTGAATGCCATGTTCCTCTAACATTTATTGAAGAAGTAACATAGTGCATCGTTGCTATTTTATAAACATTGACTTCGTCAATATTTATTGTTCAATTGCTTATATATTAGATAGTCATTGATTATATGAAGTACTAACCAAGTAAGTAAGCTTGCATATATCTATTTCTTGTTGCTTTGTCTCGGGTAAGTGCATCTCATTTTTTTGTTGTACTTCTCTTTATTGGCTATTAGTCGGACTATCTGCTCGGTGGTGACTTATGAGGGGGGAATTTACCTTTTGTCTTACAATCCTTTGCCTTCTCAAAACCCCAGGCAATCGGGGATGTCTCCCCTGGGCCTTATCTCCCTAAACAAAAAGAACTTTCCTATCGAGGTGACATTGGGTGGGATTGGTTCAGTTACACTAGTTTGCCTCTTTACACCTATCTTTTATTCTAACTACAAACTGTGCGATAACATTTTTGTGCCGTTGTCGTGGAACACTGAGTCAAAACTTCCTCAAGACGACACTTTTCGGTAAGCCTTGCCTCTAGAGACTTTACCTTACAAGCTTGCCTGACGACTCCACTTGGGTGTTTTCCCTTATCTTTTGATAGTTTCAAGCAAACTATCTAGTGACTCCACAAACTACAAGGAGGTACAATAATCCTCCTCTATCCTTCAGAAGAAAGCCTCCCCGAAACTCTCCTGTTGTAAAATCACTTTTTGGAGGGAGTCTTCCTTTGAAAACCATGTCTAGCTCAGGAACTCAGACCAATACAATGAATCCACCTAACAACCAAAGACAATGGTCATCTACTCTTTTCAAACCACTAGACATGTCGGCCATGCAGGACTACCCTAGGCAAATGCCATGCAAGTATGAAAAGTGGTTTCCTAAGTTTACCGACACTGATGCAATCAGTGTCGAAGAGCACATGAGCAATTTTTGGGCATTTTTTCAGCTTCATCCCATTAGTGATGATGCTGAAGACTTAGTCATGAAGTTGTTTTCTGCTACACTCCTTGATGCTTTAAGGCGTTGGTACCTAAGCCTTCCCGATGGTGGTATTAAAACCATGGACAAACTAAAAGAAGATTTTCTCAAGAGATGGAGTATCAAAGAAGACCCCAACATGCTCCTTACCAAGTTGAACTCCCTTTGGAAGCATGAGAATGAATCTATTCGGGAATTCCATACTAGGTTTGAAACTTTTTTGCAAAAGATCCTTGCAAGCCATCATCCAAACAGTGATTATCTTGTCCATATTTACACCAAGTCTTTTAATGGCCAACTAGGGTATCTTCTCAGGGACAAAAAGCCCCAATCAATCCAAGAAGCTCAAGAGATGGCTACTAAAATTGAGGGCAACCTCCTTTCATATAAGATTGAGCCTTTTGCAAATCCAAGGGGGAAAATGGACATCAAACCAAAGATGGTCCACAATACCGAACCTACTTCGGACCTTTGCGCCAGTATGGAAAAATTGCAAGCCTCCATGGATGGCATCATAAAAAATCAAGAGCTAATGATGAGTAGAATTGTCAACTTGGAGAGATCCCAGAGCCAATCACCTAGGATCCCGTGTAAAGGCCAATTTCAAAAGGGGAACCAATTCTATAAACCAAAGAATGACCAGGAGGTTCCAAACACCTTAGCTCCTACCAATGTCGTGGATGAAAACCCTTGGTGTTTACAATGTAGTGAAGCACATTGGGAACATGAATGCCCTTATAACAACGATGGCCACCAACAGGTGAACAATATAGGGCATATCATGGAGGGCCCTCAAATAAATATCACTGTTGAAGAGCATCAGGTGGGCATGAAGTAAGCAGCGAGGTTGGCTAGAATGGAAATAATAAACAACCTAGACCAGGAATCAAAAGAGAAGTTGAAAAAACAAGAGTTCCAGGTGTATAGAAGAAAGAAGTTGAGCCAACCCTCCTCTACTGTTCCTTTAGTAGCCCAAGCAAAAAACCCACATTTGGATATACTTCTTCCTAAAACATCCAAGACTGAAAGGGTTAACTTGAACTTTGACTTTGAAGGGGCACTATCCAAGATGCATGCAACCATTCCCCTGAAAGAAGTCGTTAAGGTGCCATCTGTCAAAGAACGGTTTGACAACTTTTTTCAAGGATTAGATGGACCCATGGACCCTCCTATCATGTTGCAAGTCGATCATTTCAGGGTCCAATACAATGAACATCCTCCCTTCTTCATGACCTTAATAATGAACAACAAAAGCCTCAGCAATTGCATGTTGGATACAGGGGTTGTTGCTAACATGATGTCCCTTAAGGTCATGCAACAATTAGGGTTGAAAGTCACACGACCTTATAGGAATGTGTGTGGTTTTGAATATAAATCCATACCCACGCATGGGGTGATTGAGAATGTCCAAGTTTGTCTTAAAGATTACCCCGAGAAGATCATCCACATGGACATAGTGGCCGTGGACGTCCTAGATGTATGCGTGATGCTATTGTCTAGGAAGTTTGCCTCGGAATTGGGGGGTACTCTTGAGATGAACCTCACTTATGTGAATACACCCTTGAAAGATGGAACTATTGGTCATCTCCCGAATGTACCTATGACTACGACTCATGTGCATGAGCCCAGTGATTCCATCAAAGATGACAAAGCAGATGACAAAATCATACAAACTCTTATTAAGTATTCTCCAAATGATATGCCTTTTGCAACAGAGGAAGACTTTGAAAAGATTCAATGGCCTAAGAAAGAGGAATACCAACAAATCCTAGACGAGTTCAAAGACAAGGAAACCGGGACCGTGAAGATACTAAAAAGGGCAGAAGATGATGTACAGATTCATCCATCCCAGCAGGAAGTGTTCATAGCAGAATCCTACCGCCCTCCCTCTGCATAATACACCAAGGTCGTTCAAGGAACAACCAAATACAAGATCATGAAGTACAAAGAAGGGGACGTAGTGTGGATGTGGGATACCCAGAAGGGAGAGCCAACCAATGTCAAAGGAAGCACTCAATCGTGGCTCGAACCTTTCAAATTTGGAAGAGAATCAATTGACGACTCTTACTACTTGTCCACTTTGGAAGGAAGAAGGCTCCCATTACCGATCAACGAGCATCTCCTCAAACCCCACCAAGGTGGGGGAACCTGACTTCACAGGTAAGTTCAGGTAAGTAGGCATTTTTTTCATTCATGTATTAGACCATTTGCATTGCATGTTAGTTTGCTTTTACATTCACATTTATGATTGCTTTATTTCCGTCTTATATATATCTATATATGCTGGGGTGGCATTACCACCCCAATTGGTTACTGATAGTTGCTATTGAGATCAAGCAGGTACGCAGGTTATGCCATAAATGTTGAGGTTCTCATGTGCTCTATGGTGAGCACATGTCCCCGAGTTGGAGCCAGATGTTATCCCCCACTTTTAGGGATAACTAGGGGATCATGTCTTGAGGCCCATAGGTCCTAGACATGGAGTATTGAGAGCTGGATCGACTTTAGCATGGACCTGGAGGGCTCACCTTTTATTCCTTTCATCGCCTCTACTTTGTGAGCAGTAGCATCCACCACCATCGGCTTGGTCTTGTGTCAGAGATGGTTTTTTCTCTATGATGTAATGAGTCCGGGTATCATGGTATGTGTCACTCTGATCTTCAAAACCTTTGAATATGTCCATTTGATTCCTTTTGTTTCTAACAAATGCTTGGATCTTATACTTGCCCACTTGACCATGTCTGGGGGGATTGACAGGATGCTCTAGTAAGCTTGTGTCCGTAGGTTTTGGTTTTCCACTGGGGGGATCTCTGAAAATCCATCGTCCGCTCCTATCATATTGCCACTTTTTCATCGTGCTTTCCGCTCACCTATCCCATTACACTTGTCTGGGCACTGGGTTGACTTGTTTTAGGATTGCACCTTATCTTGTGGGAAGAGGGGGCTAAAGGCCCAGAAGGTAAAAGCAAGCTAACAAAAGATAAAAGCCTAAGAATAAGACCTTGAGATGCTTCGCCTAGGGATCCCTGAGAAAGCAATAAAAGGCTTCTCAACAAAAAACAAGAGGGACCCGTAAAAATAATAAAACAATAGGGGGTCTCATCACAAGCCAGCCTATTAGGTCCATGAGTACTTAGCAGTATGACATTACCACCAACTGGTTACCACACCAGGGTAGTGACCCTTGG